>CM061561.1:285922766-285932766 GCA_030864225.1 Capsicum baccatum var. pendulum | reverse complement strand
AGCGGATATGTAGAAAAATGAGTATGCAACGGTGAGAAGGATGGATGAACGTTAGAAAAATATTAGGATGATCGAACGTAGGTTTAAGCTCTTTTGATTTTGCACTGGTGCGTTAGTGCCTTGGTGCCACGGTGCCACGGTGCCTTGGTGCCATGGCGCCATGCTGCCTTGGTGCCATGGTGCTACGGTGCTATGGTGCCACAGTGCATTGATGCCACGGTGCCTTGGTGCCATGGTGCCACGGTGCCATGGCACCACGGCAGTGCATTGGTGCATTGGTGCCATGGTGTCACGTTGCCCCGGTGCCATGGTGCCGCGGTGCCACGGCTCCATGGCGCCACGGTGCCGCGGTGCCATAGTGCCGCGGTGCCTTGCTGCCTTCGTGCCATGGTACCATGGTGCCATGGTGCCGTGGTGCCTTGGTGCCATGGCGCCACGGTGCCAAGCTGCCTTAGTGCCATGGTGCCACGGTGCATGGATATCCAACTTGACAAAGACACCACCATGGCAGGCCTCTATACGTCCGTCGACGTTCGTCATTGGAGGCGTCTCCAGCATTGCACTCGACGGTCACAAAAACCTCTAGTTGCGGCATGCCTCCACGCACTGACGTTGTTCAGACACGGTGCATTGGTGCCATGGTGCCATGTTGCTATGGTGCCACAGTGCGTTGGTGCCACGGTGCCTTGGTGCCTTGGTGACATGGTGCCACGGTGCCCTCGCACCACGATAGTGCCTTAGTGTGTTGGTGCGATGGTGCCATGATGCCCCGGTACCATGGTGCCGCGGTGCCATGGTGCTGCGGTGCCATGGTGCCGCGGTGCCTTGCTGCCGCGGTGCCATGGTGCGTTGGTGCCTTGGTGCCATTTATCCACGGTGCCAAGCCGCCTTGGTGACATGGTGCCTGTGTGCCATGGTGCCACGGTGCCATGGTGCCACGGTGCTATGGTGCCACGGTGCCTGTGTGCCAAGCTGCCTTGGTGCCATGGTGCCTGTGTGACACGGTGCCATGGTGCCATGGCGCCGCGCCGCCTTGGTGCCATGCCGCCTTGGTGCCTTGATACCATGGTGCCATGGTGCCATGGTGCCATGGCGCCACGGTGCCAAGCTGCCTTGGTTCCATGGTGCCTGTGTGCCACGGTGCCATGGTACCACGGTGCCTGTGTGCCACGGTGCTATGGTGCCACGGTGCCTGTGTGCCAATCTGCCATGGTGCCATGGTGCCTGTATGACACGGTGCCATGGTGCCATGGTGCCTTGGTGCCATGGTGCCACGTTGCCTTGGTGCCATGGTGCCATGGCACCACGGTGCCAAGCTGCCTTGGTGCAATGGTGCCTGTGTTCCACGGTGCCATGGTACCACGGTGCCTGTGTGCCATGGTGCAATGGTGCCACGGTGCCTGTGTGCCAATCTGCCTTGGTGCCATGGTGCCTGTATGACACGCACCGACGTTGTTCTTGACGCTTCGCTGAGCACTTATGCCGTACTCCGAATCGCGAAAATCCTCCTGTTGCGATCCCGCTGTTTTTCGCGAAAGGACACTTGATATCGTATTCTTAACTGTTTGGAATGGAAAGCACGCGACGCTTGGATAACTCAGGCGAGGTGAGCTCGCATCACTTGGTGGGATTTTTCAAGGACGAATGCACGAACCTTCTTTTGAAACGGGCGGCAGGGTGGTTAGATTGGATGGGGAGGGACAAACCGGAGCGACAAAGGGTTGAATCTCAGTGGATCATCGCAGTAAGGCCACTCTGCCACTTACAATACCCCGTTGCATATTTAAGTTGTATGCAAAGGATTCTGCCCGCCTCTCGATGGAAATTGTACTTCAAGGCGGCCGCCGCGACCCTTCCACCGCTGAGGCCTTCGGACGATGGAGCCGCCCGATTCTAAGACTGGGTTGTTCCCGATTCGCTCGCCGTTACTAAGGGAATCCTTGTAATCTTCTTTTCCTCCGCTTATTGATATGCTTAATCTCAATGGGTAATACCGCCTGACCTGGGGTCGCGGTCGGAGCGCCTGAGAGTGAAGGGGTCCTGGAGTCCGGACGCGCGACGGGCCGTAGCCGCGACGGCATAGAGAGTTGAGTTGCAACCACCACTTACCGCGACGTCCGTCGATGTGGACTCGCATCTACGCCAGCCGCGAGCTCGAGGCATACGTGAGGCCAGTATCCGCCCCACGACGACAGTGCGCCCCGTGATTGAGGCACGATGTGAGGGGGCAACGCGATGCGTGATGCCCAGGCAGACGTGCCCTCGGCCTAATGGCTTCGGGCGCAACTTGAATTCAAAGACTCGATGGTTCACGGGATTCTACAATTCACACCAAGTATTGCATTTCGCAATGTTCTTCATCGATGCGAGAGCCGAGATATCCATTACCGAGAGTCATTTTTGTTTACACAGGTCCCCCCGACGCACGCTGCGGATGGGGCACGAGGGGCATGCTATCGATTCAAGTATTTCTTGGTGCTTTCCGCGCTGGGGTTCGTTGGTCGTCCGCCGCGCGCGCTGGGGTGCACGCACCGGGGACGGGGGAAGGCGCTCGTGCGGAGTGCCAGAGCACCCCGCCTACGCTGACTCCCAAGTTGTTAAACACGTTCGCGGGGTTGTTCTGCTATGCAGGTTTTGACAAGGATCCTTCTGCAGGTTCACCTATGGAAACCTTGTTACGACTTCTCCTTCCTCTAAATGATAAGGTTCAATGGACTTCTCGCAATATCGCGGGCAGCAAACTGCCCACGTTGCCGCGATCCAAACATTTCACTGGATCATTCAATCGGTAGGAGCGACGGGCGGTGTGTACAAATGGCAGGGACATAATCAACGCGAGCTGATGACTCGGGCTTACTAGGAATTCCTCATTGATTACATCAGTGTAGTGCGCGTGCGGCCTAAAACATCTAAGGGCATCACAGACCTGTTATTGCCTCAAACTTCCGTGGCCTAAAAGGCCGTAGTCCCTCTAAGAAGCTGGCCGCGAAGGGATACCTCCGCATAGCTAGTTAGCAGGCTGAGGTCTCATTCGTTAACGGAATTAACTAGACAAATCGCTCCACCAACTAAGAAGGGTCATGCACCACCACCCATAAAATCAAGAAAGAGCTCTCAGTCTGTCAATCCTTACTATGTCTGGACCTGGTAAGTTTCCCCGTGTTGAGTCAACTTAAGCCGCAGGCTCCACTCCTGGTGGTGCCCTTCCGTCAATTCCTTTAAGTGTCAGCCTTGCGACCATACTCCCCCCGGAACCCAAAAACTTTGATTTCTCATAAGGTGCCGGTGGAGTCCTAAAAGCAACATCCGCTGATCCCTGGTCGGCATCGTTGATGGTTGAGACTAGGACGGTATCTGATCGCCTTTCATCCCCCAAATTTCATTCTTGATTAATGAAAACATCCTTGGCAAATGCTTTCGCAGTTGTTCGTCTTTCATAAATCCAAGAATTTCACCTCTAACTATGAAATACGAATGCCCCCGTCTGTCCCTGTTGATCATTACTCCGATCCCGAAGGCCAACATAATAGGACCGAAATCCTATAATGTTATCCCATGCTAATGTATACAGAGCGTAGGCTTTCTTTGAGCACTCTAATTTCTTCAAAGTATCAGCGCCGGAGGCACGACCCGGCCAGTGAAGGCCAGGAGCGCATTGCCGACAGAAGGGACGAGATGATCGGTGAACACCATAGGCGGACCGGCCGGCCGATCCCAATGTTCAACTACGAGCTTTCTAACTGCAAAAACTTAAATATACGCTATTGGAGCTGGAATTAACGCGGCTACTGACACCAGACTCGCCCTCCAATGGAACCTCGTTAAGAGATTTAGATTGTACTCATTCGAATTACCAGACTCATTGAGCCCGGTATCGTTATTTATTATCACTTCCTCCCCGTGTTAGGATTGTGTAATTTACGCGCCTGCTGCCTTCCTTAGATGTGGTAGCCATTTCTCAGGCTCCCTCTCCGGAATCGAACCCTAATTCGCTGTCACCCGTCACTACCATGGTAGGCCACTATCCTACTATTGAAAGTTAATAGGGCAAAAATTTGAATGATGCATCGCCGGCACGATAGCCGTGTGATCCGTCGAGTTATCATGAATCATCGCAGCAACGGGCAGAGCCCGCATCGACCTTTTATCTAATAAGTGCATCTCTTCCAGAAGTCGGGGTTTATTGCACGTATTAGCTCTAGAATTACTACGGTTATTTGAGTAGTAGATACCATCAAACAAACTATAACTGCTTTAATGAGCCTTTCGCAGTTTCACAGTCTGAATTTGTTCATACTTACACATGCATGGCTTAATCTTTGAGACAAGCATATGACTACTGGCAGGATTAACCAGGTAGCATTCTTCATCGACGTCAGCATCGCACGAGCCCGGCCTGCCCACGGGGGCGCAGACAAATTCAAGGTAAGCGCGACCGTCGTTTGCAAGGAGCGTCGTACGGTCCAGACAAAGCGAGAGAGTCGTGGGATGCAAGAGCGGCCTTTCGATTCGCCCCGCGCACGAAATGGGAGGGGCGAAGGGCGATCGATAAAACTTGATAATGCTTGGGCATTAGGTATGCAGCACAGGAAATCGAGTTCGAGCAAGCCTACATTACGCTTGCCCCGCGTCTGAGATGGTAGCTGGGTCAGGACATCGCGGCTTGAGAAGGGATCCAACCAAACCGCACGTGCGGAACACAAATCACGGACCGTGCGTCCGAATGCTCAGTCGATGCACGCCCGGCACCGACCCAATGCCGGATAATAGATGTCATGCGCTTCTGCCCATTCAGACGTTTCAAGGCTAAAGCAAGTCCCGCTTGACACTATAGCCCGACCATGCGGGAAGCAGAGGAGATGAAGGCATACTGAGGCTCATGCACGGGCACCGCCCACGCCCGCCGCCGGCGTTAGCCGCGGATTGGGCTCGGCGGCATGCGTGCAACGCCTGGTGCTTGCCTCGAGAGCAGCATCCAGTACTCGCCGCTCACACGAAGGCACCGCCTCGTCCGAAGTCTAGCGCCAGCAGCCCCGTCGTGGACGACGCCACCGATAACCGACAGGAGCGTATAATAAAGCGCCGCCGACGTTGCTACACAGGAACGAACGGCTCGTACGGACTAGCCATGCATGCTGCCATGCACCCACGCTGCTCGCCGACATGGCCACTGAGCGCCTATGCCAACTACCGATTGTCGCCTTGAAGTGCCTTCAACACCTCTACCCCCCTTATATATGCTTAAAAAAAACCTAAAGTGACAAGAGTAGACATGATTTTGTCAGAGAATCATACCAGACATATGCGTACCCGAACTGCACGTTTTGATAAGATACAGAGCCTGTGCACTCACAAAAAGGTCGCGTAATTTGTAAATGATAATTTTCGTTCAGAAAATATTTTTTTACAAATATCATTTATTAACATTCAAAAAATATGTAAAAATAAATGAAAAATAGAAAAAATATTTATAAAAATATGAAAAAATTAGGAAAATATTCTCAGCGCATGAACTAACCTTAAACCCAACAATCGAGTGCATATTTGTACGTATAACGTAATGATATAAAATATTTAAATTTAAGGATATTAAATAAAAATTTTAAAAAAATATGAAAATAACGTGGGGTCATTAGGAAAATCTCCCAGAATGCAACGGATAAGTGACAACCCCAAAATATGCCTATTACACTAAAGTAGCCTTAAACCAACAATTGAGTGCGCATTTGTACGAATGACGTAACGATATAAAATATTTAAATTTAAGGATATTAAATAAAAATTTGAAAAGAAGGCGACGGGACATTACGAAAACCGCCACGACATATCAGGTAACATTAAAATATATTTAAAATAAAAAAATTAGAGCGGATATGTAGAAAAATGAGTATGCAACGATGAGGAGGATGGATGAACGTTAGGAAAATATTAGGATGATCGAATATAGTTTTACGCTCTTTTGATGTTGCCATGGTACGTTAGTGCCTTAGTGCCATGGTGCCGTGGTGCCACGGTACCACGGCGCCACAGTGCCATGGCGCCACGGTGCCATGGTGCCGCGGTACCTTGCTGCCTTGGTGCCATGGTGGCATGGTACCTTGGTGCCTTGGTGCCTTGGTGCCATGGTGCCATGGTGCCACGGTGCCATATTGCCATGGCGCCACGGCGCCATGATGCCATGATGCCATGGTTCCATGGCGCCACGGTGCCTTGGTGTCTGTGTACCAAGCTGCCTTTGTGCCATGGTGCCTGTGTGACACGGTGCCATGGTGCCATGGCGCCGCTCCGTCTTGGTTCCATGGCGCCAAGGTGTCTAGGTGCCATGGAGCCAAGGTGCCTTGGTGCCTTGGTGCCATGGCTCCACGGTGCCTTGGTGCCATGGCGCCACGATGCCATGGCGTCACGGTGCCATGGCGCCACGGTGCCTTGGTGCCTTGGGACCTTGGTGCCACAGTGCACGGATATCCAACTTGACAAAGACACCACCATGGCAGGCCACTATACGTCCATCGACGTTCGTCATTGGAGGCATCTCCAGCATTGCACTTGACGATCATAAAAACCTCTAATTGCGGCATGCCTCCTTGCACCGACGTTGTTCTCGGCGCTTCGCTGAGCACTTATGCCGCACTCCAAATCGCAAAAATCCTCCAGTTGCGATGCCATTGTTTTTCACGAAAGGCCACTTGATATCGTATGCTTAATTGTTTGGAATGGAACGCACGCGACGCTTGGCTAACTCGGGTGAGGTGAGCTCGCAGCACTTGGTGGGATTTTAAAGGGACGAATGCACGAACCTCCTTTGGAGACGGGCGGCAGGGTGGGTGGATTGGATGGGGAGGGACGAACCGGAGCGACAAAGGGCTGAATCTCAGTGGATCGTCGCAGTAAGGACACTCTGCCACTTACAATACCCCATCGCGTATTTATGTTGTCTACAAAGGATTCTGCCCGCCGCTCGATGGAAATTGTACTTCAAGGCGGCCGCCGCGACCCTTCTGCCGCGGTGGCTTATCCAACGACACGTGTCCTTGGGGGCCGAGGCCCATACTGCGGGTCGGCAAGCGGACGGCGGGCGCATGCATCATTTCTAGCCCGGATTCTGACTTAGAGGTGTTTAGTCATAATCCAGCACACGGTAGCTTCGTTCCACTGACTTTTCAACCAAGCACGATGACCAATTGTCTGAATCAATGGTTCCTCTCGTACTGGGTTGAATTACTATTGCGACACTGTCACCAGTAGGGTAAAACTAACCTGTCCCACGACGGTCTAAACCCAGCTCACGTTCCCTATTGGTGGGTGAACAATCCAACACTTGGTGAATTTTGCTTCACAATGATAGGAAGAGCCAACATCGAAGGATCAAAAAGCAACGTCACTATGAACGCTTGTCTTCCACAAGCCAGTTATCCCTGTGGTAACTTTTCTGACACCTCTAGCATCAAATTTTGAAGGTTTAAAGGATCGTTAGGCCACACTTTCACGGTTCGTATTCGTACTGGAAATCAGAATCAAAAGAGCTTTTACCCTTCTATTCCACACGAGATTTCACTTTCGCCTTTTGGCTCCCACTTATACTACACCTCTCAAGTCATTTCACAAAGTCGGACTAGAGTCAAGCTCAACAGGGTCTTGTTTCCCCGCTGTTTCTGCCAAGCCCGTTCCCTTGGCTGTGGTTTCGCTGGATAGTAGACAGGGACAGTGGGAATCTCGTTAATCCATTCATGTGCGTCACTAATTAGATGACGAGGCATTTGGCTTCCTTAAGAGAGTCATAGTTACTCCCGCCATTTACCCGCACTTGGTTGAATATCTTCACTTTGACATTCAGAGCACTGGGCAGAAATCACATTGCAGGAGCATCCGTTGGGACCATCGCAATGCTTTGTTTTAATTAAACAGTCGGATTACCCTTGTCCATACAAGTTCTGAGTTGGCTGTTCGACGCGCGGGGAAGGCCCCAGAAGGAACCGTTCCTAGTCCGTCCCCCGGCCAGCACGCGGCGACCCTCTTTTGCCGGAAGAGCAGCTCGAGCAGTCTACCGACAGCCGACGGGTTCGGGACTGGGACCCCTGTGCCCAGCCCTCAGAGCCAATCCTTTTCCCAAACTTACGGATCCATTTTGCCGACATTATTCCATCGACCAGTGGTTGTTCACCTTGGAGACCTGATGCGGTTATGAGTACGACCGGGTGTGGACGACATTCGGTCCTCCGAATTTTCAAGGGTCGCCGAGAGCGTACCAGACACCACGCGATGTGCGGTGCTCTTCCAGCTGCTGGACCATACCTCCGACTGAGCCAATTCCAAGGTGGGCAGGCTGTTAAACCAAAAAGATAACTCTTCCTGAGGCTCCCGCCGATGTCTCCAGACTTCCTAACATTGCCGTCGACCGCCACGTCCCAGTTCAGGAATTTTAACCCGATTCCCTTTTGAACCTCGCGCGAAACGCGCTATCTGTTGGGGTTTCCCCGACCGTTAAGATCGACTAACCCATGTGCAAGTTCCGTTCACATGGAACCATTCCCCTCTTCGGCCTTTAAAGTTCTCATTTGAATATTTGCTACTACCACCAAAATCTACACCGACGGTCGCTTCGCCCGGGCTCGCGCCCAAGGTTTTACAGCGAATGACACGCCCTCCTACTAATCGAGGCATGGCATTTGCCCCGACGGCCGGGTGTAGGTCGCGCGCTTAAGCGCCATCAATTTTCGAGGATAGTTGATTCGGCAGCTGAGTTGTTACACACTCCTTAGAAGATTTCGACTTCCATGACCACCGTCCTGCTGTCTTAATCAACGAACACCCTTTGTGGGATCTAGGTTAGCGCGTATTTTAGCACAGTAACCCGGCTTCCGGTTCATCCCGCATTGCCAGTTCTGCTTACCAAAAATGGACCACTCGAAGCTCTTGATTCCGTGGCGCGGCTCAAAGAAGCAGTCCCGTCGTCCTACCTATATAAAGTTTGAGAATAGTTCGAGGGCGTTGCGTCCCAGAGGCCTCTAATCATTGGCTTTACCCGATAGAACTCGCACGCGAGCTTCAGCTATCCTGAGGGAAACTTCGGAGGGAACCAGCTACTAGACGGTTCAATTAGTCTTTCGCCCCTATACCCAAGTCAGATGAACGATTTGCACGTCAGTATCGCTGCGGGCCTCTGCCAGAGTTTCCTCTGGCTTTGCCCCGCTCAGGAATAGTTCACCATCTTTCGGGTCCCGGCAGGAATGCTCACACTCGAACCCTTCTCAGAAGATCAAGGTTGGTCGGCGGTGCACCCCTCGGGGGGATCCTACCAATTAGCTTCCTTGCGCCTTACGGGTTTACTCGCCCGTTGACTCGCACACATGTCAGACTCCTTGGTCTGTGTTTTAAGACGGGTCGAATGGGGAGCCCACAGTACAGCGTCCGGAGTGCGCAAATACCGAAGCACGCCGGAGGCGCGTGCTGCCTGCCACAATCGAGGAGATGGCATTCCATTAGCTGGTGCCACAATGCTATAGTACCACGGTGCCTGTGTGCCAAGCTGCCTTCGTTCCATGGTGCCTGTGTCACACGGTGCCATGGTGCCATAGCGCCGCGCCGCCTTGATGCCATGGCGCCAAGGTGCCTAGGTGCCATGGCGCCATGCTGCCTTGGTGCCATGGCGCCACGGTGCCTTGGTTCCTTGGTGCCATAGTGCCTAGGAGCCACGGTGGCATGGCGCCACGATGCCATGGTTTCATGGCGCCACGGTGCCTTGGTGACTGTGTGCCAAGCTGCCTTGGTGCCATGGTGCCTGTGTGACACGGTGCCATGGTGCCATGGCGCCGCACCGCCTTGGTGCCATGGTGCCAAGGTGCCTAGGTGCCATGGCGCCATGGTGCCTTGGTGCCTTGGTTCCATGGAGCCACGGTGCCTTAGTTCCTTAGTGACACGGTGCCAAAGTGCCATGGCGCCATGGTGCCATGGAGCCACGGTGCCTTGGTTCCTTGGTGCCATGGCGCCACGGTGCCTTGGT
>CM061561.1:285915266-285920266 GCA_030864225.1 Capsicum baccatum var. pendulum | reverse complement strand
ATCAAACAAACAATAATTGATTTAATGAGGTATTCACAGTTTCACAGTCTGAATTTGTTCATATTCACAGTTTCACAGTCTGAATTTGTTCATATTCACAGCATATGACTACTGGCAGGATCAACCAGGTAGCATTCCTCATCGACGTCGGCGTCGCATGAGCCTGGCCTGCCCGCGGAGGCACGGACGGATTCAAGGTGAGCGCGACCGTTCGCAGACCACGACATCGCAAGATGAAGCGAGGGAGTCGTGGGACGCGAGGGCGGCCTTTCAATTTGCCCCACGCACGAAATATGAGGGGCGATGGGCGATCAATAAACCTTCATAATGCCTGGGCATTAGGTATGCAGCACAGGAAACCGACTTCGAGCAAGCCTACATTGCGCTTGCCCTGCGACTGAGATGGCAGGCGGGTCAGGACGTCTTTGCTCGAGAAGGGATCCAACCTAACCGCACGTGCTGAACGCTACTCACGCACCGTGCATCCAAATACTCCGTCAATGCACGCTCGGCACCTGCCCCAATGCACGGCAATAGATGTCGTGCGCTGCTGCCCATGCGGATGTTGCAAGGCTGAAGCAAGTCCTGCTTGACACGATAGCCCGCCCATGGGGAAAGCAGAGGAGATGAAGGCACGCCGAGGCTCATGCACGGGTGCCGCCCACGCCGGCCGCTAGCGCTCGCCGCAGATTGGGCTCGGCCGTATGCGTGCAACGCCTGGAGCTACACGGGCGCTAGCGCCAGGAGCCCCGTCGTGGACGACGCCACCGATAACCGACACAAGCGTACAATGAAGCGCCGTCGACGTTGCTACACGGCCACGGACGGCTCGTACGGACTAGCCATGCACCCACGCTGCTCTTCGACATGGCCACTGAGCGCCTATGCCAACTACCGACAGTTGCCTTGAAGTGCCTTCAACACCTCTACCCCCCTTATATATGTTTAAAAAAAAACCTATGTGACCGGAGTAGACATGATTTTGCCAGAGAATCATACCAGACATATGCAGACCCGAACTGCACATTTTGATGAGATATGGAGCCTGTACACTCACAAAAAGGCCGCGTAATTTGTAAATGATAATTTTCGTTGAGAAAATATTTTTTTACAAATATCATTTATTAAAATTCAAAAAATATGTAAAAATAAATCAAAAATAGAAAAAATATTTATAAAAATATGAAAAAATAAGGAAAATATTCTCAGCGCATGAACTAACCTTAAACCAACAATCGAGTGCATATTTGTACGTATAACGTAACGATATAAAATATTTAAATTTAAAGATATTAAAAAAAAATTTTAAAAAAATATAAAAATAACATGGGGTCATTAGGAAAATTGCCCAGAATGCAAAGGATAAGTGACAACCCCAAAATATGCATATTAGAATGAAGTAGCCTTAAACTAACAATTGAGTGCGCATTTGTACGAATGACGTAACGATACAAAATATTTAAATTTAAGGATATTAAATAAAAATTTGAAAAGAAGGAGACGGGACATTATGAAAACCGCCATGACATATGAGGTAACATTGAAATATATTTAAAATAAAAAAAATAGAGCGGATATGTAGAACAATGATTATGCAACGGTGAGGATGATAGATGAACGTCAGGAAAATATTAGGATGATCGAACGTAGGTTTACACTCTTTTAATTTTGCCACGGTGCGTTAGTGCCTTGGTGCCACGGTGCCTTGGTTCCACGGTGCCACGGCGCCATAGGGCCTTGGTGCCATGGCGCCATGCTGCCTTGGTGCCATGGTGCCACGGTGCTATGGTGCCATGATGCATTGGTGCCACGATGCCTTGGTGCCATGGTGCCACGGTGCCATGGCACCACGACAGTGCCTTGGTGCATTGGTGCCATGGTGCCACGATGCCCCGGTGCCATGGTACCGCGGTGCCACGGCGCCATGGCGCCACAGTGCCTTGGTGCCATTGTGCCGCGGTGCCATGGTGCCACAGTGCCTTACTTCCTTGGTGCCATGGTGCCTTAGTTCTATTGCGTCACGGAGCCAAGATGCCTTGGTGCCATGGTGCCTACTTCCTACGGTGCCATGGTGCCACGGTGCCTGTGTGCCATGGTGCTATGCTGCCACGGTGCCTGTGTGCCAAGCTGCCTTGGCGCTATGGTGCCTGTGTGACACGGTGCCATGGCCCCGCGCCGCCTTGGTGCCATGGCGCCATGGTGCCTAGGTACCATGGCGCCATGGTGGCTTGGTGCCTTGGTTCATTGGTGCGTTGGTGCCTTGGTGCCATGGCGCCACGGTTCCTTCGTGCCATGGTGCCATGGCGCCACGGTGCCATGGTGCTACGGTGCCATGGCGCCACGGTGCCTTGGTGCCTTGGTGCCATGGTGCCACGGAGCCATGGTGCCTTGGTGCCTTGGTGCCATGGCTCCACGGTGCCAAGCTACCTTGGTGCCACCGTGCACGGATATCCAACTTGACAAAGACACCACCATGGAAGGCCACTATACGTCCGTCAACGTTCGTCATTGGAGGCGTCTCCAGCATTGCACTCGACGGTCACAAAAACCTCTAATTGCAGCATGCCTCCACGCACCGACGTTGTTCTTGGCGCTTTGCTAAGCACTTATGCCGCACTCCAAATCACGGAAATCCTCCAGTTGCGATGCCATTATTTTTTCGAAAAGCCACTTGATATCGTATGCTTAACTATTTGGAATGGAATGCACGCGACGCTTGACTAACTCGGGTGAGGTGAGCTCGCAGCACTTGGTGGGATTTTGACTTAGAGGCGTTCAGTCATAATCCAGCACACGGTAGCTTCGCGCCACTTGCTTTTCAACCAAGCGTGATGACCAATTGTCTGAATCAACGGTTCCTCTCGTACTGGGTTGAAATACTATTGCGAAAACTGTCACCAGTAGGGTAAAACTAACCTGTCTCACGACGGTCTAAACCCAGCTCACGTTCCCTATTGGTGGGTGAAAAATCCAATACTTGGTGAATTCTGCTTCACAATGATAAGAAGAGCCGACATCGAAGGATCAAAAAGCAACGTCTCTATGAACGCTTGGCTTCCACAAGCCAGTTATCCCTGTGGTAACTTTTCTGACACCTCTAGCTTCAAATTCCGAAGGTTTAAAGGATCGTTAGGCCACGCTTTCACAGTTCGTATTCGTACTGGAAATCAAAATCAAAAGAGCTTTTACCCTTCTGTTCCACACGATATTTCTGTTCTCGTTGAGATCATATTAGGACACCTGCATTATCTTTTAACAGATGTGCCGCCCAAGCCAAACTCCCCACCTGACAACGTCTTCTGCCCGGATCGGCCCGTAGAGCGAGCCTTGGGTCCAAAAAGAGGGGCAGTGCCCCACTTCCGATTCACGGAATAAGTAAAATAACATTAAAAGTAGTGGTATTTCACTTTCGCCTTTTGGCTCCCACTTATACTACACCTCTCAAGTCATTTCACAAAGTCGGACTAGAGTCAAGCTCAACAGGGTCTTGTTTCCCCGCTATTTTAGCCAAGCTCGTTCCCTTGGCTGTGTTTTCGCTGGATAGTAGACAGAGACAGTGTGAATCTCGTTAATCCGTTCATGCGCATCACTAATTAGATGACGAGGCATTTGGCTACCTTAAGAGAGTCATAGTTACTCCCGCTGTTTACCCGCGCTTGGTTGAATTTCTTCACTTTGACATTCAGAGCACTAGGCAGAAATCACATTGCGTGAGCATCCGTTGGGACCATAGAAATGCTTTGTTTTAATTAAACAGTCGGATTCCCTTTGTGCGTACCAGTTCTGAATTGGCTGTTTGACGCGTGGGGAAGGCCCCCAAAGGAACCGTTCCCAGTCCATCCCCCGACAGGCACGTGGCGACCCGCTCTCGCCGCGGGAGCAGCTCGAACAGTACACCGACAGCCGACGGGTTCAGTACTGGTACCCCTGTGCACAGCCCTCAGAGCCAATCCCTTTCCCAAACTTACGAATCCATTTTGACGACTTTCCTTGCCTACATTGTTCCATAAACCAGATTTTGTTCACCTTGAAGACCTGATGCAGTTATGAGTACGATCGGGTGTGGACGGCATTCGGTACTCCGGATGTTCAAGGGCGGCCGGGAGCGCATCGGACACCATGTGACGTGCGGTGCTCTTCCAGCCGCTGGACCTTACCTCCGGCTAAGCCGATTCCAGGTTGGGCAGGCTGTTAAAGAGAAAAAATAACTCTTCCTGAGGCTCCCTCCGATGTCTCCGGACTTCCTAATGTTGCCGTCGACCGCCACGTCCCGGTTCAAGAATTTTAAACCAATTCCCTTTCGGAACTCGCGCGAAATGCGCTATCTGTCGGGGTTTCCCCGACCCTTAGGATCGACTAACCCATGTGCAAGTGCCGTTCACATGGAACTTGTCCCATCTTCGACCTTCAAAGTTCTCATTTGAATATTTGTTACTACCACTAAGATCTGCACCGACGGCCGCTCTGCCCGGGCTCACGCCCATGGTTTTGCAGTGACCGCCACGACCTCCTACTCATCGGGGCCTAGCACTTGCCCCGACGGCCGGGTGTAGGTCGCGTTTTTAAGCACCATCCATTTTCGAGGCTAGTTGATTCGGCAGGTGAGTTGTTACACACTCCTTAGCTGATTTTGACTTCCATGACCACGGTCCTGCTGTCTTAATCTACCAACACCCTTTGTGGGATCTAGCTTAGCGCACATTTTGGCATCGTAACCCGGCTTCCAGTTCATCCCGCATAGCCAGTTCTGCTTTCCAAAAAATGCCCACTCGGAGCTCTTAATTCCATGGTGCAGCTCAACGAAGCAGTCGCGCCGTCCTACCTATTTAAAGTTTGAGAATAGTTTAAGGGGGTTGCGTTCCCGAGGCCTCTAATCATTGGCTTTACCCGATATAACTTTCACGCGAGCTCCAGCTATCCTGAGGGAAACTTCGAAGGGAACCAGCTACTAGACGGTTCGATTAGTCTTTTGCCCCTAAACCCAAGTCAGATGAACTATT
>CM061561.1:285905266-285912766 GCA_030864225.1 Capsicum baccatum var. pendulum | reverse complement strand
AGAGGCACGACCCAGCCAGTTAAGGCCAGGAGCGCATCGCCGTCAGAAGGGACGAGACGATCGGTGCACACCATAGGCGGACCGGCCGGCCCATCCCAAAGTCTAACTACGAGATTTTTAACTGCAACAACTTAAATATACGCTATTGGAGCTGTAATTACCGCGGCTACTGGTACGAGACTCTCCCTCCAATGGATCCTCGTTAAGGGATTTAGATTGTACTCATTCCAATTACAAGACTCATTGAGCTCGGTATTGTTATTTATTATCTCTACCTCCCCGTGTCATGATTGGGTAATTTACGCGCCTGTTGCCTTCCATAGATGTGGTAGTCATTTCTCAGGCTCCCTCTCCGGAATGGAACCCTAATTCTTCGTCACCCATCACCACCATGGTAGGACACTATCCTACCATCGAAAGATAATAGGGCAGAAATTTGAATGATGCGTCGCCGGCACGATGGCCGTGCGATCCGTTGAGTTATCATGAATCATCGCAGCAACGGCCAAATCCCGCGTCGACCTTTTATCTAATGAATGCATCTCTTCCAGAAGTTGGGGTTTATTGCACGTATTAGCGCCTCGTCCGAAGTCTAGTGCCAGCAGCCCCATCGTGGACGACACCACCGATAACCGACACGAGCGTATAATGAAGCGCCACCGACGTTTCTACATGGGCACGGACAGCTCGCACGGACTAACCATGCATGCTGCCATGCGCCCACGCTGCTCGCCGACATGGCCGTTGAGTGCCTATTCCAACTACCGATAGTCGCCTTGAAGTGCCTTCAACACCTCTACCCCTCTTATATATGCTTAAAAAAAAACCCAAGTGACAGGAGTAGACATGATTTTTCCAAAGAATCATACCAAACATATGCGGACCCGAACTGCACGTTTTGATAAGATACGGAGCTTGTACACTCACAAAAAGGTCGCGTAATTTGTAAATGATAATTTTCGTTGAGAAAATATTTTTTTACAAATATCATTTATTAAAATTCAAAAAATATGTAAAAATAAATCAAAAATAGAAAAATATCTATAAAAATATGAAAAAATTAGGAAAATATTCTCAGCGCATGAACTAACCTTAAACCAACAATCGAGTGCATATTTGTACGTATAACGTAATGATATAAAATATTTAAATTTAAGGATATTAAATAAAAAATTTTAAAAAATATAAAAATAACGTGGGCTCATTCGGAAAATCGCCCAGAATGCAACGGATAAGTGACAACCCAAAATATGCATATTAGAATGAAGTAGCCTTAAACCAACAATTGAGTGCGCATTTGTACGAATGACGTAACGATATAAAATATTTAAATTTAAGGATATTAAATAAAAATTTGAAAAGAAGGCGACGGGACATTACGAAAACCGCCACGACATATGAGGTAAAATTGAAATATATTTAAAATAAAAAAATTAGAGCGGATATGTAGAAAAATGAGTATGCAACGATGAGGAGGAAGGATGAACGTCAGGAAAATATTAGGATGATCGAACGTAGGTTTACGCTCTTTTGATTTTGCCATGGTGCGTTAGTGCCTTGGTGCCATGGTGCCTTGGTGCCACAGTGCCTTTGTGCCATGGCGCCATGTTATTTGGTGCCATGGTGCCACGGTGCTATGGTGCAACGGTGCATTGGTGGCACGGTGCCTTCGTGCCTTGGTGCCATGGTGCCACAGTGCCATGGCACCACGCCGATTCCTTGGTGCGTTGGTGCCATGGTGCCACGATGCCCCGGTGCCATGGTGCCGCGGGTCCACGGAGCCATGGCGCCACGGTGCCTTGGTACCATGGTGTCGCGGTGCCATGGTGCCTTGGTACCTTGGTGCCTTGGTGCCATGGTGCCATGGTGCCTTGGTGCCGTGGGGCCACGGTGCCAAGCTGCCTTGGTGCCATTGTGCCTGTGTGCCATGGTGCCATGGTGCCACGGGGCCTGTGGGCCACGGTGCTTGTGTGCCATGCTGACTTGGTGCCATGGTGCCTGTGTGACATGGTGTCATGGTGCCATGGCGCCGTGCCGCCTTGGTGCCATGGCGCCAAGGTGCCTAGGTGCCAGGTGCCATGGCGCCACGGTGCCTTGGTGCCTTGCTGCCATGGTGCCATGGGGCCATGGTGCCATGGCTCCATGGTGCCATGGCGCCATGGTGCCTTGGTGCTATGGCGCCACAGTGCCATGGGGCCTTAGTGCCTTGGTGCCAGGGCGCCTTGGTGCCTTGGTGCCATGGCGCCACGGTGCCTTGGTACCATGGTGCCACGATGCCAGGCTGCCTTGGTGCCATGGTGCATGGATATCTAACTTGACAAAGACACTACCATGGCAGGCTACTATACGTCCGTCGACATTCGTCATTGGAGGCGTCTCCAGCATTGCACTCGACGGTCATAAAAACCTCTAATTACGGCATGCCTCCACGCACCGACGTTGTTCTCGGCGCTTCGCTGAGCACTTATGGCGCACTCCGAATCGCGGAAATCCTCTAGTTGCGATGCCGTTGTTTTACGGGAAAGGCCACTTGATATCGTATGCTTCACTGTTTGGAATGGAACGCACGCGACGCTTGGCTAACTCGGGTGAGGTGAGATCGCAGCACTTGGTGGGATTTTTCAAGTACGAATGCATGAACCTCCTTTGGAGACGGGCGGCAGGGTGGTTGGATTGGATGGGGAGGGACGAACCGGAGCGACAAAGGGCTGAATCTCAGTGGATCGTGGCAGCAAGGCCAGTCCCAACAGGTATGCTCACACTCGAATCTTTCTCAGAAGATCAAGGTCGGTCGAAAGTGCACGCCTCGGGGGGATCCCACCAATCAGCTTCCTTGCGCCTTACGGTTTTACTCGCCCGTTGACTCGCACACATGTCAGACTCCTTGGTGCGTATTTCAAGACGGGTCGAATGGGGAGCCCACAGGCCAGCGTCCGGAACGCGCAGATGTCGAAGCACGCCGGAGGTGCGCGCTGCCTGCCATAATCCAGGAGACGGTATTCCACGAACGTATCCAGAGCCTGGGGTTTGCCCCCCCCCAATCCACGCTGGTCCAGGCATCGGGTCGATCGACGTATCGGCTCATTGCCGTTCCACATCCGACCGGGGCTCATCGCCGGCCCCTATCCGCTTCCTTCCCGATAATTTCAAGCACTCTTTTACTCTCTTTTAAAAGTCCTTTTCATCTTTCCCTCGCGGTACTTGTTCGCTATCGGTCTCTCTCCCGTAATTTGCCTTGGATGGAATTTACCGCTGGATTTAGGCTGTATTCCCAAACAACCCGACTCGTAGACAGCGCCTCGTGGTTCGACAGGGTCCGGGCACGACGGGGCTCTAACCCTCTCCGGTGCCCCCTTCAAGGGGACTTGGGCCCGGTCTGCCGCTGAGGACACTTCTCCAAACTACAATTCAGACGACGGAGCCGCCCGATTCTAAGGCTGGGCTGTTCCCGATTCGCTCGCCGTTACTAAGGGAATCCTTGTAAGTTTATTTTCCTCGGCTTATTGATATGCTTAAACTCAACGGGTAATCCCGCCTGACCTGGGTTCACGGTCGGAGCGCCTGGGCGTGAAGGGGTCCTGGAGTCCGGACGCGCGACGGGCAGTAGCCGCGACGGCAAAGAGAGTTGAGTTGCAACCACCACTTGCCACGACGTCCGTCGACATGGACTCGAATTTAGGGAAGCCGCGATCTTGAGGCGCACGGGAGGCCAGTATCCACCCCGCGACGACAGCGCACCCCGTGATTGAGGCACGATACGAGGGGGCGACGCGATGCGTGATGCCCAGGCAGACGTGCCCTCAGCCTAATGGCTTCGGTCGCAACTTGCGTTCAAATACTCGATGGTTCACGGGATTCTGCAATTCACACCAAGTATCACATTTCGGAACGTTCTTCATCGATGCAAGAGCCGATATATCCCTTGTCGAGAGTCGTTTTCATTTACAGAAGAAGCACAGGTCCCCCCGACACACGCCGCGGATGGGGCGATAGGGGCAGGATTCACGTATTCCTTAGCACTTTCTGTGTCGGGGTCCATTAGTCACCTGCCGTGCGCGATGGCAATGGGGATAGGTGCTCGTGCGGAGTGCTGGAGCACCCCGCCCACGCGGACTCCCTAGTTGTCAAACACGTTCGCGGGGTCGTTCTGCTGTGCAGGTTTCGACAATGATCCTTCCGCAGGTTCACCTACAGAAACCTTGTTACGACTTTTCCTTCCTCTAAATGATAAGGTTCAATGGACTTCTCGCGACGTCTCGGGCAGCGAACCGCCAACGTCGCCGCGATCCGAACATTTCACCAGATCATTCAATCAGTAGGAGCGATGGGCGGTGTGTACAAATGGTAGGGACGTAGTCAATGCAAGCTGATGACTCGCGCTTACTAGGAATTCCTCGTTGAAGATCAACAATTTCAATTATCTATCCCCATCACGATGAAATTTCAAAGATTACCCGAGCCTGGTGGTGCCCTTCCGTCAATTCCTTTAAGTTTTAGCCTTGCGACAATACTCCCCCCGGAACCCAAAAACTTTGATTTCTCATAAGGTACCTGTGGAGTCCTAAAAGCAACATCCGCTGATTAATGAAAACTATCCCTTCCGTCAATTCCTTTATGGTTGAGACTAGGACGGTATCTGATCGCCTTCAAGCCCCCAACTTTCTTTCTTGATTAATGAAAACATCCTTGGCAAATGCTTTTGCAGTTGTTCGTCTTTCATAAATCCAAGAATTTCACCTCTGACTATGAAATACAAATGCCCCCGACTGTCCCTGTCAATCATTACTCCAATCCCGAAGGCCAACGTAATAGGACTGAAATCCTATAATGTTATCCCATGCTAATGTATACAGAGCGTAGGCTTGCTTTGAGCACTCTAATTTCTTCAAAGTAACAGCGCCGGAGGCACGACCCGGCCAGTCATCGCCGACAGAAGGGACGAGATGATTGGTGCCCATAGGCAGACCGGCCGGCCCATCCCAAAGTCCAACTACGATCTTTTTAACTGCAACAACTTAAATATACGCTATTGGAGCTGGAATTACCGCGGCTGCTGGCACTAGGCTTGCCCTCCAATGGATCCTCGTTAAGGGATTTATATTGTACTCATTCCAATTACCAGACTCATTGAGCCCGGTATTGTTATTTATTGTCTCTACCTCCCCATGTCAGGATTGGGTAATTTGCGCGCCTGCTGCCTTCCTTGGATGTGGTAGCCATTTCTCAGGCTCCCTCTCCAGAATCGAACCCTAATTCTCCGTCAACCGTCACCACCATGGTAGGCCACTATCCTACCATCGAAAGTTGATAGGGCAGAAATTTGAATGATGCATCGCCGGCACGATGGTCGTGCGATCCGTAGAGTTATCATGAATCATCGCAGCAACGGGCAGAGCCCGCGTCGACCTTTAATCTAATAAATGCATCTCTTCTAGAAGTCGGGGTTTGTTGCACGTATTAGCTCTAGAATTACTACAGTTATCCGAGTAGTAGATACCATCAAACAAACTATAATTGATTTAATGAGGCATTCACAGTTTCACAGTCTGAATTTGTTCATATTCACAGTTTCACAGTCTGAATTTGTTCATACTTACACATGCATGGCTTAATCTTTGAGACAAGCATATGACTACTGGCAGGATCAACCAGGTAGCATTCCTCATCGACGTCGGCGTCGCATGAGCCTGGCCTGCCCACGGGGCATGGACGGATTCAAGGTGAGCGCGACCGTCGTTTGCAAGGAGCGTCATACGGGGCAGATAGGAGCCGATGAAGGCCCCATGCCCGCTGCGTCTGCCGCATCTGAGAATCCGGACCGCCGCTCACAGACCACGACATCGCAAGATGAAGCGAGGGAGTTGTGGGACGCAAGGGCGGCCTTTCGATTCGCCCCGCACACGAAATACGAGGGGCGATGGGTGATCGATAAACCTTGATAATGTCTGGGCATTAGGTATGCATCACAGGAAACCGACTTCGAGCAAGCCTACATTGCGCTTGCCCCACGACTGAGATGGCAGGCGGTTCAGGACATCACTGCTCGAGCAGGGATCCAACGTAACCGCACGTGCTGAACACAACTCACGCATTGTGCGTCCAAATACTCCATCGATGCATGCTCGGCACCTGCCCCAACGCCCCAATAGATGTCGTGCGCTGCTGCCCATGCGGACATTGCAAGGCTGAAGCAAGTCCTGCTTGACACGATAGCCCGCCCATGGGGGAAGCAGAGGAGATGAAGGCACGCCGAGGCTCATGCACGGGTGCCGCCCACGCCGGCCGCCGATGCTCGCCGCAGATTGGGTTCGGCCGCATGCGTGCAATGCCTGGAACTTGACCCAAGAGCAGCATCCAGTACTCGCCACTCGCACGAAGGCACCGCCTCATCCGAAGTCTAGCGCCAGCAGCCCCGTCGTGAATGAGGCCAGCGATAACCGACATGAGCGTACAATGAAGCGCCGTCGATGGTTCTACACGAGCACGGATGGATCGCACGGACTAGCCATGCATGCTACCATGCACCCATGCTGCTCGCCGACATGGCCACTGAATAGACATGATTTTGCCACAGAATCATACCAGACATATGCGGACCCGAACTGCACATTTTGATAAGATACGGAGCCTGTGCACTCACAAAAAGGTCGCGTAATTTGTCAATGATAATTTTCGTTGAGAAAATATTTTTTTACAAATATCATTTATTAAAATTCAAAAAATATGTAAAAATAAATCAAAAATAGAAAAACTATTTATAAAAATATGAAAAAATTAGGAAAATATTCTCATCGCATGAACTATCCTTATACCAACAATCGAGTGCATATTTATACGTATAACGTAACGATATAAAATATTTAAATGTAAGGATATTAAATAAAGATTTTAAAAAAATATAAAAATAACGTGGGGTCATTAGGAAAATCGCCCAGAATGCAACGGATAAGTGACAACCCCAAACTATGCATATTAGAAGGAAGTACCCTTAAACCAACAATTGAGTGCGTATTTGTACGAATGACATAACGATATAAAATATTTAAATTTAAGGATATTAAATAGAAATTTGAAAAGAAGGCGACGGGACATTACGAAAACAGCCACGACATATGAGGTAACATTGAAATATATTTAAAATAAAAAAATTATAGCGGATATGTAGAAAAATGAGTATACAACGGTGACGAGGATGGATGAACGTCAGGAAAATATTAGGATGATCGAACGTAGGTTTACGCTCTTTTGATTTTGCCACGGTGCGTTAGTGCCTTTGTGCCATGGTGCCATGGTGCCTTGGTGCCACGGCACCGCGGTGCCTTGGTGCCATGGCGCCATGCTGTCTTGGTGCCATGGTGCCATGGTGCTATGGTGCCACGGTACTTTGGTGCCACGGTACATTGGTGCCACGGTGCCTTGGTGCCTTGGTTCCATGGTGCCACGGTGCCATGGCACCACGACAGTGCCTTGGTGCGTTGGTGCCATGGTGCCCCGATGCCC
>CM061561.1:285897771-285904766 GCA_030864225.1 Capsicum baccatum var. pendulum | reverse complement strand
TCTCTCGCCTGTATTTAGCCTTCGAGGGAATTCACCGCCCGATTTGGGCTGCGTTCCCAAACAACCAGACTCGTAGACAACGCCTCATGGTTCACAAGGGTCCGGGCACGACAAGGCTCTCACCCTCTCCGGCACCCCCTTCCAGGGGACTTGGGCCCGGTCCGCCGCTGAGGCCTTCGCACGATGGAGCCGCCCGATTCTAAGACTGGGTTATTCCCGATTCGCTCGCCGTTACTAAGGGAATCCTTGTAAGTTTCTTTTCCTCCGCTTATTTATATGCTTAAACTCAACGGGTAATCCCGCCTGACCTGGGGTCGCGGTCGGAGCACCTGAGAGTAAAGGGGTCCTGGAGTCCGGACGCGCGACGGTCCGTAGACGCGACGGCAAAGAGAGTTGAGTTGCAACCACCACTTACCGCGACGTCCGTTGACGTGGACTCGCATTTAGGCCTAGCCGCGAGCTCGAGGCACACGTGAGGACAGTATCCACCCCACGACGATAGTGCGCCCCGTGATTGAGGCACAATGCGAGGGGGCAACGCGATGCGTGATGCCCAGGCAGACGTGCCCTCGGCCTAATGGCTTCAAGCGTAACTTGCATTCATAGACTCGATGGTTCATGGGATTCTACAATTCACACCAATTGTTGCATTTCGCAACGTTCTTCATCGATGCAAGAGCCGAGATATCCGTTGCCGAGAGTTGTTTTTGTTTACACAGGTCCCCATAACGCACGCCGCAGATGGGGAGCGAGGGGAAGGCTATCGATTCAAGTATTCCTTGGTGCTATCCGCGGCGGGGTTCATTGGTCGCCCGCCGCGCGAGCTGGGGCGCGCGCACCGGGGACGGCGGAAGGCGCTCGTACGAAGTGCCAGAGCACCCCGCCTACGCGGACTCCCCAGTTGTTAAACACGTTCGCGGGGTCGTTCTGCTGTGCAGGTTTTGACAATGATCCTTCCGCAGGTTCTCCTATGAAAACCTTTTTACGACTTCTCCTTTCTCTAAATGATAAGGTTCAATGGACTTCTCACAACATCGCGGGCAGCAAACTGCCCACGTCGCCGCAATCCGAACATTTTACCGAATCATTAAATCGGTAGGAGCGATGGGCGGTGTGTACAAAGGGCAGGGACGTAGTCAACGCGAGCTGATGACTCGCGCTTACTAGGAATTCCTCGTTGAAGACCAACAATTTCAATGATCTATTGCCATTAAGATGAAATTTCAAAGATTACTTGAGCCTGTCGGCCAAGGCTATGAATTCGTTGAATATATCTGTGTAGTGCGCGTGCGGCCCATAACATATAAGGGCATCACAGACCTGTTATTGCCTCAAAATTTTGCGGCCTAAAAGGCCGTAGTCCCTCTAAGAAGCTAGCCGCGAAGGGATACCTCCGCATAGCTAGTTAGCAGGCTGAGGTCTTGTTTGTAAACGAAATTAACCATACAAATCGCTCCACCAACTAAGAATGGCCATGCACCACCACCCATTGAATTAAGAAAGAGCTCTCAGTCTGTCAATCCTTAATATGTCTGGACCTGGTAAGTTTCCCCGTGTAGAATCAAATTAAGCCGCAGGCTCTACTCCTGGTGGTGCCCTTCCATCAATTCCTTTAAGTTTCAGCATTGCGACCATACTCCCCCCGGAACCCAAAAACTTTGATTTCTCATAAGGTGCTGGTGGAGTCCTAAAAACAACATCCGCTGATCCCTGGTCAGCATCGTTTATGGTTGAGACTAAGACGGTATCTGATCGCCTTCAAGACCCCAACTTTTGTTCTTGATTAATGAAAACATCCTTGGAAAATGCTTTCGCAGTTGTTCGTCTTTCATAAATCCAAGAATTTCACCTCTGACTATGAAATACGAATGCCCCCGAATGTCCCTGTTAATCATTACTTCGATCCCGAAGGCCAATGTAATCGGACCGAAATCCTATAATGTTATCCCATGCTAATGTATATAGAGCGTAGGCTTGCTTTGAGCACTCTACTTTCTTCAAAGTAACAGCGCCCGAGGCATGACCCAGCCAGTTAAGGTCAGGAGCGCATCGCTGACAGAAGGAATGAGATGATCGGTGCACACCATAGGTGGACCAGATGGCCCATCCTAAAGTCCAACTACGAACTTTTTAACTGCAACAACTTAAATATACGCTATTGGAGCTGGAATTACCGCGGCTGCTGGCACTAATTATGTGCATCACTAATTAGATGACAGGGACAGTGGGAATCTCGTTAATCCATTCATGCACATCACTAATTAGATGACGAGGCATTTGGCTACCTTAAGAGAGTCATAGTTACTCCCTGTGTTTACCCGTGCTTGGTTGAATTTCTTCACTTTGACATTCAGAGCACCAGGCAGAAATCACATTGCGTGAGCATCCGTCAGGACCATCACAATGCTTTTTTTTAATTAAACAGTTGGATTACCCTTGTCCGTACCAGTTTTGAGTTGGCTGTTCGACGCGCGGGGAAGGCCCCTGATGGAACCGTTCCCAGTCCGTCCCCCGGCTGGCACGCGACGATTCTCTCTCGCCACGGGAGTAGCTCTAGTAGTCCACCAACAGCCGACTGGTTCGGGACTGGGACCCCCGTGCCCCGCCCTCAGAGCCAATCCATTTCCCAAACTTAAGGATCTATTTTGCCGACTTCCCTTGCCTACATTGTTCCATCGACCAGAGGTTGTTCACTTTGGAGACATGATGCGGTTATGAGTAGGACCGGGGTGGACAACATTTGATCCTCTGAATTTTCAAGGGTCGCCTGGAGCGCACTGGACACCACGCGACATGTGGTGCTCTTCCAGCCGCTGGACCCTACCTCCGGCTGAGCCAATTCCAGGGTGGGCAGGCTGTTAAACAGAAAAGATAACTCTTCCTGAGGATTCCGCCGACGTCTCCGGACTTCCTAACGTTGTCTCGACTGCCACGTCCTAGTTCAGGAATTTTAACCTGATTCCCTTTCGGAGCTCGCGCGAAACGCGCTATCTGTAGGGGTTTCATCGACCCTTATTATGGACTAACCCATGTGAAAGTGCCGTTCACATGGAACATTTCCCCTCTTCGGCCTTCAAAGTTCTCATTTTAATATTTACTACTACGATAAAGATCTGCACCGACGACCGCTACGCCCGGGCTCGCGCCTATGGTTTTGCAGCGACCGCCACGCCCTCCTACTCATCAGGGCCTGGCACTTGCCCCGATGGCCGGGTCTAGGTCGCGTGATTAAGCGCCATCCATTTTCGAGGCTAGTTGATTCGGCAGGTGAGTTGTTACACACTCCTTAGCGGATTTCGACTTCCATGACCACCATCCTGCTGTCTTAATCGACGAACACCCTTTGTGGGATCTAGGTTAGCGCGCATTTTGGCACCATAACTCGGATTCTGGTTCATCCCGCATCGCCAGTTCTGCTTACCAAAAATGGCCTACTCGGAGCTCTTGATTCCGTGGCATGGCTTAATGAAGAAGTCGCGCCGTCCTACCTATTTAAAGTTTGAGAATAGTTCGAGGGCGTTGCGTCCCCAAGGCCTCTAATCATTTCCTTTACCCGATAGAACTCACACGCGAGCTCTAGGTATCCTGAGGGAAACTTCGGAGGGAACCAGCTAATAGATGATTCGATTAGTCTTTCGCCCCTATACCCAAGTCAGACGAACGATTTGCACGTCAGTGTCGCTACGGGCCTCCACCAGAGTTTCCTCTGGCTTCACCCCGCTCAGGCATAGTTCACCATCTTTCGGGTCCTGACAGGTATGCTCACACTAAAACCCTTCTCAGAAGATCAAGGTCGGTCGGTGGTGCACCGCTCGGGGGGATCCCACCAATCAGCTTCCTTGCGCCTTACGGGTTTACTCGCTCGTTGACTCGCACATTTGTTAGACTCCTTGGTCCGTGTTTGAAGACGGGTCGAATGGGGAGCCCACAGGCCAGTGTTCGGAGCGCGTAGATGCCGAAGCATGTCGGAGGCATGCGCTGCCTGCCATAATCGAGGAGACGTCATTCCACGAGTGTATCGAGAGCCCGGGCTTTGGCCGTCCCTCCAATCCATGCTGGTCCACGCCCCAGATCGATCGGCGTACCGGCTCGTCGCCGTTCCACATCCGACCGGGGCGCATCGCCGAACACCATCCGCTTCCCTCCTGACAATTTCAAGCACTCTTTGACTCTCTTTTTAATGTCCTTTTCATATTTCCCTCGCGTTACTTGTTCGCTATCGGTCTCTCGCCCGTATTTAGCCTTGGATGGAATTCACCGGACGATTTGGGCTGCATTCCCAAATAACCCGACTCGTAGACAGTGCCTCGTGGTGCGACAGGGTCCGGGCACAATGGGGCTCTTACCCTCTCCGGCGCTCCCTTCTAGGGGACTTGGGCCCGGTCCACCGCTGAGGACGTTTCTCCAGACTACAATTCAGACAACGGAGCTGCCCGATTCTAAGGCTGGGCTGTTCCCGATTCGCTCGTCGTTACTACGGAAATCCGTGTAAGTTTCTTTTCCTCCGCTTATTGATATGCTTAAACTCAACGGGTAATCCAGCCAGACCTGGGGTCTCCATTGGAGCTCTTGAGTGCGAAGGGGTCCTGGAGTACGGACGCGCAACAGGGTCATATCTGCGACGACAAAGAGAGTTGAGTTGTAACCACCACTTGCCGCGACGTCCATCGACATGAACTCGCATTTAGGCCAGCCGCGAGCTTGAGGCGCACGGGAGGCCAGTATACGCCCCGCGATGATAGTGCATCCCATGATTGAGGCATGATGCGAGGGGGCGACGCGATGCGTGACACCCAGGTTGACGTGCCCTCGGTCTAATGGCTTCTGGCGCAACTTGCATTCAAAGACTCGATGGTTCACGGTATTCTGCAATTCACACCAAGTATCACATTTCGCAATGTTCTTCATTAATGCGAGAGCCGAGATATCCGTTGCCGAGAGTCATTTTCGTTTACAGAAGAAGCACAGGTCCCCCAACGCACGCCGTGGACCGAGCGCGAGGGGCAGGCTATCGATACAAGTATTCCTTGGCGCTTTTCACGCTGGGGTTGATTGGTCGCCCGCCGCGGGCTCTGGGGGCGCGCATGCCGGGGTTTGGGGGAGGCGCTCGTGCGGAGTACCAGAGCACCCCGCCCGTGCGGACTCCCAAGTTGTTAAACACGTTCGCGGGGTCGTTATGCTGTGCAGGTTTCGACAATGATCCTTCTGCAGGTTCACCTACGGAAACCTTGTTACGACTTCTTCTTCCTCTAGATGATAAGGTTCAATGGACTTCTCGCGACGTCGCGGGCAGCGAACCGCCCACGTCGCCGCGATCCCAACATTTCATTGGATCATTCAATCGGTAGGAGCGACGGGCGGTGTGTACAAAGGGCAGGGATGTAGTCAATGCGAGCTGATGACTCACGCATACTAGGAATTCCTCGTTGAAGACCAACAATTTCAATGATCTATCCCCATCACGATGAAATTTCAAAGATTACCCAAGCCTGTCGGCCAACGCTATAAACTCGTTGAATACATCAGTGTAGTGCGCGTGCGGCCCAGAACATCTAAGCGCATCACAGACCTGTTATTACCTCAAACTTCCGCGGCCTAAAAGGTCGTAGTCCCTCTATGAAGCTGGCCGTGAAGGGATACCTCCGCATAGCAAGTTAGCAGGATGAGGTCTCATTTGTTAATGGAATTAACCAGACAAATCGCTCCACCAACTAAGAACAGCCATGCACCACCACCCATAGAATTAAGAAAGAACTCTCAGTCTGTCAATCCTTACTATGTCTGAACCTGGTAAGTTTCCCCGTGTTGAGTCAAATAAAGCCGCAGGCTCCACTCCCGGTGGTGTCCTTCCATCAATTCCTTTAAGTTTCATCCTTGCGACCATACTGCCCCAGGAACCCAAAAACATTGATTTCTCATAAGGTGCCGGTGGAGTCCTAAAAGCAACATCCGCTGATCCCTGGTCGGCATCGTTTATGGTTGAGACTAGGACGGTATCTGATCGCCATCGAGCCCCCAACTTTCGTTCTTGATTAATGAAAACATTCTTGGCAAATGCTTTCACAGTTGTTCGTCTTTCATAAATCCAAGAATTTCACCTCTGACTATGAAATACGAATGCCCCCGACTGTCCCTGTTAATCATTACTCCGATCCCGAAGGCCAACGTAATAGGACCAAAATCCTATAATGTTATCCCATGCTAATGTATACAGAGCGTAGGATTGCTTTGACCACTCTAATTTCTTCAAAGTAATAGGTCGGAGGCACGACCCGTCCAGTTAAGGCAAGGAGTGCATCGCCAACAGAAGGTACGAGACGATCGATGCACTCCATAGGCGGACCGGCCAGCCCATCCCAAAGTCCAACTACAAGCTTTTTAACTGCAACAACTTAAATATACGCTATTGGAGGTGGAATTACCGTGGATGCTGGCACCAGACTTTCCCTCCAATGGATCCTGGTTACGGGATTTAGATTGTACTCATTCAAATTACCAGACTCATTGAGCCCGGTATTGTTATTTATTGTCACTACCTCCCCGTATCAGGATTGGGTAATTTGTGCGCCTGCTGCCTTCCTTGGATGTGGTAGCTATTTCTCAGGCTCCCTTTCCGGAATCGAACCCTAATTCTTTGTCACCCGTTACCTCCATGGTAGGCCACTATCCAAGGCCCCATGCCTGCTGCGTCTGCCACATTCGAGAATCCAGACCGCCGCTCGCAGACCACGACATCGCATGACAAAGCGAGGGAGTCGTGGGACGTGAGGGCGGCCTTTCGATTTGCCTCGTGCACAAAATGCGAGGGGCGAAGGGCGATCGATAAAACTTGATAATGCCTGGGCATTAGGTATGCAACACAGGAAAACGACTTCGAACAAGCCTACATTGCGCTTGCCCCGCGACTGAGATGGCAGGTGGGTTCGGACGTCTCTGCTCGAGCAGGGATCCAACCTAACCGTACGTCCTGAACACAACTCAAGCACCGTGTGTCC
>CM061561.1:285890271-285892771 GCA_030864225.1 Capsicum baccatum var. pendulum | reverse complement strand
CCCCACGATTGAGATGGCAGGTGGGTCAGGACGTCGCTGCTCGAGTAGGGATCCAACCTAACCGCATGTGCCCAACACAACTCATGCTCCGTGCGTCCAAATGCTCCGTCGATGCACGCCTGGCACTGGCCCCAACGCCCGGCAATAGATATCGTGCGCTGCTGCCCATGCGGACGTTGCAAGGCTGAAGCAAGTCCCATTTGACACGATAGCCCGCCCGTGGGGGGAGCAGAGGAGATGAAGGCACGCCGACGCTCATGCACGAGCGCCGACCACGCCGGCCGCCGACGCTCGCAGCAGATTGGGCTCAGCCGCATGCGTGCAGCGCCTGGAGCTTGCCCCAAGAGCAGCATCCAGTACTCGCTGCTCGTACGAAGGCACCGCCTCGTCTGAAGTCTAGTGCCAGCAGCCTCGTCGTGGACGACCGATAACCGACACGAGCGTACAACACCTCTACCCCCCTAATATATGCTTTAAAAAAAACCCAAGTGACAGGAGTAGACATGATTTTGCCAGAGAATCATACCAGACATATGCGAACCCGAACTGGATGTTTTGATGAGATACGAAGCCTGTGCACTCACAAAAAGGTCGTGTAATTTGTAAATGATAATTTTCGTTGAGAAAATATTTTATTACAAATATCATTTATTAAAATATAAAAAATAAGTAAAAATAAATCAAAAATAGAAAAAATATTTAAAAAAATATGAAAAAATTAGGAAAATATTGTCAGCGCATGAACTAACCTTAAACCAACAATCAAGTGCATATTTGTACGTGTAACGTAATGATATAAAATATTTAAATTTAAGGATATTAAATAAAAATTTTAAAAAACTATAAAAATAACGTGGGGTCATTAGGAAAATCGCCCAGAATGCAATGGATTAGTGAAAACCCCAAAATATTCATATTAGAATGAAGTAGCCTTAAACAACCAATTGAGTGCGCATTTGTACGAATGACGTAACGATATAAAATATTTAAATTTAAGGATATTAAATAAAAATTTGCAAAGAAGGCGATGGGGCATTACGAAAACCGCCACGACATATGAGGTAACATTGAAATATATTTAAAATAAAAAAATTAGAGCGGATATGTAGAAAAATGAGTATGCAACGGTGAGGAGGATGGATGAACGCCAGAAAAATATTAGGATGATCGAACGTAGGTTTACGCTCTTTTGATTTTGCCATGGTGCGTTAGTGCCTTGGTGCCATGGTGCCTTGGTGCCACGGTGCCTTGGTGCCATGGTGCCATGCTACATTGGTGCCATGGTACCACGGTGCTATGGTGCCATGGTGCCTTGGTGCCTTGGTGCCTTGGTTCCATGGTGCCACGATGCCTCGGTGCCATGGTGCCGCGGTGCCACGATGCCATGGCGCCACGGTTCCTCGGTGCCATGGTGCCGCGGTGCCATGGTACCGCGGTGCCATGGTACCGCGGTGCCATGGTGCCGCGGTGCCATGGTGCCGCGGTGCCGCGGTGCCGCGGTGCCTTGGTGCCATGGTGCCATGGTGCCATGGCGCCATGGCACTGCCAAGCTGCCTTGGTCCCATGGTGCCTGTGTGCCACGGTGCCATGGTTCCTGTGTGCCACAGTGCTATGGTGCCATGGTGCCTGTGTGCCAAGCTGCCTTGGTGCCATGGTGCCATGGTGCCTTGGTGCCATGGCGCCAAGGTGCCTAGGTGCCATGGCGCCATGGTGCAAGGGTGCCATGGCGCCAAGGTGCCTAGGTGCCATGGCGCCATAGTGCCTTGGTGCCTTGGTGCCTTGGTGCCATGGCGCCACGGTGCCTTGGTGCCTTGGTGCCATGGCGCCACGGTGCCTTGCTGCCTTGGTGCCATGGCTCCATGGAGCCATGGTGCCTTGGTGCCATGGCGCGACGGTGCCAAGCTGCCTTGGTGGAACGGTGCACGGATATCCAACTTGACAAAGACACCACCATGGCAGGCCACTATACGTCCGTCGACGTTCGTCATTGGAGGCGTCTCCAACATTGCACTCGACGGTCATAAAAACCTCTAATTGCGGCATGCCTCTACGCATCGACGTTAATCTCTGTGCTTTGCTGAGAACTTATGCCGCATTCTGAATCACGAAAATCCTCTAGTTGCGATGCCGTTGTTTTTCGCGAAAAGGCTACTTGATATCGTATGCTTAACTGTTTGGAATGGAACGCACGCGATGCTTGTCTAACTCGGGTGAGGTGAGCTCGTAGCACTTGGTGGGATTTTTCAAGGACGAATGGACGAACCTCCTTTGGAGACGGGTGGCAGGGTGGTTGGATTGGATGGGGAGGGATAAACCGGAGCGACAAAGCAGCAAGGCCACTCTGCCACTTATAATACCCCATCGCGTATTTAAGTTGTCTGCAAAGGATTTTGCCCGCCGCTCGATGAAAATTGTAATTCAAGGTGGCGGCCGCGACCCTTTTGCCGTGGAGTCTTAGCCAACGACACGTGCCCTTGGGGGCCAAGGCCCCTACTGTGGG
>CM061561.1:285882771-285885271 GCA_030864225.1 Capsicum baccatum var. pendulum | reverse complement strand
ATCGAGTTATCATGAATCATCGCAGCAACGGGCAGAGCCCGCGTTGACCTTATATCTAATAAATTCATATCTTCCAGAAGTCGGTGTTTGTTGCACGTATTAGCTCTAGAATTACTATGGTTATCCGAGTATTAGATACTATCAAACAAACTCTAACTGATTTAATGAGCCATTCGTAGTTTCACAGTCTGAATTTGTTCATACTTACACATGCATGGCTTAATCTTTGAGACAAGCATATGACTACTGGAAGGATCAACCAGGTAGCATTCCTCATCGACGGCGGCATCGCATGAGCCCAGCATGCCCGTGGGGGCGCGGACGGATTGAAGGTGAGCGCGATCGTCGTTTGCAAGGAGCATCGTACGAGGCAGATAGGAGCCGATGAAGGCCCCATGCCCGCTGCGTCTGCCGCTCCCGGACCACCGCTCGTGGACCACGACATCGCACGATGAAGCGAGGGATTCATTGGACGCGAGGGCGGCCTTTTGATTTGCCCAGCGCATGAAATGTGAGGGGCGAAGGGCGATCGATAAAACTTGATAATGCCTGAGCATTAGGTATGCAGCATAGGAAAGCGACTTCGAGCAAGCCTACATTGCGCTTGCCCCGCGACTGAGATGGCAGGTGGGTCAGTACGTCGCTTCTGGACCAGGGATACAACCTAACCGCAAGTGCCAAATACAACTCACGCACCGTGCGTCCAAATGCTCCGTCGATGCACGCCCAGCACCGGCCCCAACGCCCGATAATACATGTCGTGCGTTGCTGCCTATGCGGATGTTTCAAGGATGAAGCAAGTCCCGCTTGACACGATTGCCCACCCGTGGTGGGAGCAGAGGAGATGAAGGCACGCCGAGGCTCATGCACGGGCGTCGCCCACGCCATCTGCGGGCACTCGCCGCGGATTGTGCTCGGCTGCATGCGTGCAGCGCCTGGAGCATGCCCCGAGAGCAGCATCCAGTACTCGCCGCTCGCACGAAGGCACCGCCTCGTCCAAAGTCTAGCGCCAGCAGCCCCGTCGTGGACGACGCCACTGATAACCAACACGAGCGTACAATAAAGCGCCGCCGACGTTGCTACACGAACACGGACGGCTCGCACGGACTAGCCATGCATGCTGTCTTGCGCCCAGGCTGCTCGCCAACATGGCCACTGAGCGCCTATGCCAACTACCGACAGTCGCCTTGAAGTGCCTTCAACACCTCTACCCCCCTTATATATGCTTAAAAAAAACCAAGTGACAGGAGTAGACATGATTTTGCCAGAGAATCATACCAGACATATACGGACCCGAACTGCACGTTTTGATGAGATACGGAGCCTGTACACTCACAAAAAGGTTGCGTAATTTGTAAATGATAATTTTCATTGAGAAAATATTTTCTTACAAATATCATTTATTAAAATTCAAAAAATATGTAAAAATAAATCAAAAATAGAAAAAATATTTATAAAAAATATGAAAAAATTAGGAAAATATTCTGAGCGCATGAAATAACCTTAAACCAACAATCGAGTGCATATTTGTACATATAACGTAACGATATAAAATATTTAAATTTAAGGATATTAAATAAAATTTTTTAAAAAATTTAAAATAACGTGGGGTCATTAGGAAAATCGCCCAGAATGTAACGGATAAGTGACAACCCCAAAATATGTATATTAGAATGAAGTAGCCTTAAACCAACAATTGAGTGCGCATTTGTACGAATGACTTAACGATATAAAATATTTAAATTTAAGGATATTAAATAAAAATTTGAAAAGAAGGCGACGGGACATTACAAAAACCGCCACGACATATGAGGTAATATTGAAATATATTTAAAATAAAAAAATTAGAGTGGATTTGTAGAAAAATGAGTATGCAATGGTGAGGAGGATGGATGAACGTCAGGAAAATATTATGATGATCAAAGGTAGGTTTACGCTCTTTTGATTTTGCCACGGTGCGTTAGTCCCTTGGTGCCTTGGTGCCACGGTGCCACGACGCCACGGTGCCTTGGTGCCATGGCGCCATGTTGCCTTGGTGCCATGGTACCACGGTGTTATGGTGCCACGATGCATTGGTGCCATGGTGCCTTGGTTCCTTGGTGCCATGGCACCACGACAGTGCCTTGGTGCATTGGTGCCATGGTTGGTGCCTCAATGCCACGGCGCCATGGCGCCACCGTTCCGCGGTGCCGCGGTGCCATGGTGCCGCGGTGCCTTGGTCCCTTGGTGCCATGGCGCCACGGTGCCTTGGTCCCTTGGTGCCATGGTGCCATGGTGCCTTGGTCCCTTGGTGCCATGGTGCCGCGGTGCCGCGGTGCCTTGGTCCCTTGGTGCCATGGTGCCTTGGTCCCTTGGTGCCATGGCGCCACGGTGCCAAGCTGCCTTAGTTCCATGGTGCCTGTGTGCCTCGATACCTGTGCGCCAAGCTGCCTTGGTGCCATGGTGCCTGTGTGACACGGTGCCATGGTACCATAGCGCCGCGCCGCCTTGGTGCCATGGC
>CM061561.1:285877771-285880271 GCA_030864225.1 Capsicum baccatum var. pendulum | reverse complement strand
ACCAAGATTTGCACCGACGGCCGCTCCGCCTGGGCTCGTGCCCAAGGTTTGGCAGCGACCGCCATGCCCTCCTACTCATCGGGGCCTGGCACTTACCCCGACGGCCGGGTGTAGGTTGTGCGCTTATGCTCCATCCATTTTCGAGGATAGTTGATTCGGCAGGTGAGTTGTTACACACTCCTTAGCGGATTTCGACTTCCATGACCACCGTCCTGCTGTCTTAATCTACCAACACCCTTTATGGGATCTAGGTTAGCACGCATTTTGGCACCGTATCCCGACTTCCGGTTTATCCTCCATCGCCAGTTTTGCTTACCAAAAGTGGCCCACTCGGAGCTCTTGATTTTGTGGCACAGATCAACAAAGCAGTCGTGCCGTCCTACCTATTCGAAGTTTGAGAATAATTTGAGAGCTTTGCGTCCCCGAGACCTCTAATCATTGGCTTTACCTGATGAAACTCACACGCGAGCTCCAACTATCCTGAGGGAAACTTTAGAGGGAACCAGCTACTAGACGTTTCGATTAGTCTTCTGCCCCTGTACCCAAGTCAGACGAACGATTTGCACATCAGTATCGTTGCGGGCCTCCACCAGAATTTCCTCTGGCTTCGCCCCTCTCAGGCATAGTTCACCATCTTTTGGTTCCCGACAGGTATGCTCACACTCGAACCCTTCTCAGAAGATCAAGGTCGGTCGGTGGTGCACCCCTTGGGGGGATCCAACCAATCAGCTTCCTTGCGCCTTATGGGTTTACTCGCCCGTTGACTCGCACAATGGCAGACTCCTTGGTCCGTGTTTCCTGATGGGTTGAATGGGGAGCCCACAGGCCAGCGTCTGGAGGGCGCAAATGTCGAAGCACGCCAGAGGAGCACGCTGCCTGCCACAATCGAGGAGATGGCATTGTACGAGTGTATCGAGAGCTCGGCCTTTGGCCGCCCCCCCAATCCATGCTGATCCACACCCCAGGTCGATCGACGTACCGGCTTGTCGTTGTTCCACATCCAACCGGGGCGCATCATCGGCCCCCATCCGCTTCCCTCCCGACAATTTCAAGCACTCTTTGACTCTCTTTACAAAGTCCTTTTCATCTTTCCCTCGCGGTACTTGTTCGCTATAGGTCTCTCTCCCGTATTTAGACTTGGATGGAATTCACCGCCAGATTTGGGTTGCATTCCCAATCAACCCGACTCATAAACATCGCCTCATGGTGCGACAGGGTCCGAGCACGACGGGGCTCTCACCCTCTTCGACGCCCTCTTCCAGGGGACTTGGGCCCGGTCCGCTGCTGAGGACGCTTCAACAGACTACAATTCGGATGACGGAGCCGCCCGATTCTAAGGCTGGGTTGTTCCCTATTCACTCGCTGTTACTAAGGGAATCCTTGTAAGTTTATTTTCCTCCGCTTATTAATATGCTAAAACTCAACGGGTAATCCCGCCTGACCTGGGGTTGCGGTCAGAGCGCCTGAGCGCAAAGGGGTCCTGGAGTCCGGACGCATGACAGGCTATAACCGTGACGTAAAGAGAGTTGAGTTGCAACCACCACTTGCCGCGACATCCGTCGATGTGGACTCGCATTTAGGCCAGACGCGAGCTCGAGGCGCACGGGAGGCCAGTATCCGCCCCACAACGAAAGCGTGCCCCGTGATTGAGGCACGATGCGAGGGGGCGACGCGATGCGTGATTCCCAAGCAGACACGCCCTCGGCCTAATGGCTTCGGGCGCTACTTGCGTTCAATCACTCAATGGTACACGGGATTCTGCAATTCACACCAAGTATCGCATTTCACAACATTATTCATTGATGCGAGATCCAAGATATCCATTGCCGAGAGTCGTTTTCATTTACAGAAGAAGCACTGGTCCCCTCGACGCATGTTGCGAATGGGGCGCAAGGGGCAGGCTATCGATTCAAGTATTCCTTGGCGCTTTCCGCACCGGGGTTTGTTGGTCGCCCATCCTGCGTGCTGGGGCGCGCGCACCAGGGAAAGGGGAGGTGCTCATGCGGAGTGCCAGAGTACCCTGCTCGCGCGAACTCCCCAGTTATTAAACACGTTCGCGAGGTCATTCTACTATGCAGGTTTCGACAATGATCCTTCCGCAGGTTGACCTACGGAAACCTTGTTACGACTTCTCCTTCCTCTAAATGATAAGGTTCAATAGACTTCTCGCGATGTCGCGAGCAGCGAACCGCCCACGTCGCCGCGATTCAAACATTTCACCAAATCATTCAATCGGTAGGAGTGACGGGCGGTGTGTATAAAGGGCAGGGACGTAGTCAACAGGAGCTGATGACTCGCGCTTACTTGGAATTCCTCGTTGAATACCAACAATTTTAATGATCTATCCCCATCACGATGAAATTTTAAAGATTACCCAAGCCTATCGACCAAGGCTATAAACTCGTTGAATACCTTAGTGTAGTGCGACGGTGCCATGGCGCCACGGTGCCACGGTGCCTTGCTGCCTTGGTGCCTTGGTGCCATGGCCCTACGTAGCCAT
>CM061561.1:285870271-285875271 GCA_030864225.1 Capsicum baccatum var. pendulum | reverse complement strand
ACATGCATGGCTTAATCTTTGAGACAAGCATATGACTACTGGCAGGATCAACTAGGCAGCATTCCTCATCGACGTCGGCATCGCATGAGCCCAACCTGCCCGTGGGGGCGCACACGGATTCAAGGTTAGAGCGACCTTCGTTTGTAAGGAGTGTCGTACGGGGAAGATAGGAGCAGATAAAGGCCCCATGCCGGCTGTGTCTGCAGCATCCGAAAATCTGAACCGCCGCTCGCGGCCTTTCGATTCGCCCCGCGCACGAAATGCGAAGGGCGAAGGGTGATCGATAAAACTTGATAATGCCTGGGCATTAGGTATGCAGCATAGGAAACCGACTTCGAGCATGCCTATATTGCGCTCGCCACGAGACTGAGATGGCAGGTGGGTCAGGACCCAAACTGCACGTTTAGATGAGATACGGAGCCTGTGCACTCACAAAAAGGTCGCATAATTTGTAAATGATAAATTTCGTTGAGAAAATATTTTTTTACAAATATCATTTATTAAAATTCTAAAAATATGTAAAAATAAATCAAAAATAGAAAAAATACTTATAAAAATATGAAAAAATAGGAAAATATTCTCAGCGCATGAAATAACCTTAAACAAACAATCTAGTGCATATTTGTACGTATAACGTAACGATATAAAATATTTAAATTTAAGGATATTAAATAAGAATTTAAAAAAAATAAAAAAATAACGTGGGGTCATTAGAAAAATCGCCCAGAATGCAACGGATAAGTGACAACCCCAAAATATGCATATTAGAATGAAGTAGCCTTAAACCAACAATTGAGTGCGCATTTGTAGGAATGACGTATAAAATATTTAAATTTAAGGATATTAAATAAAAAATTGAAAAGAATGCGACGGGACATTACGAAAACTGCCACGACATATGAGGTAAAATTGAAATATATTTAAAATAAATAAATTAGAGCGGATATGTAGAAAAATGAGTATGCAACGGTGAGGAGGATGGATGAACTTCTGTAAAATATTTGGATGATCGAACGTAGGTTTACGCTCTTTTAATTTTGCCACAGTGCATTAGTGCCTTGGTGCCACGGTGCCACAACGCCAAGGTGCCTTGGTGCCATGGTGCCACGGTACTATGGTGCCACGGTGCATTGGTGCAACGGTGCATTGGTGCCTTGGTGCCAGGGTGCCATGGCACCACGGCAGTGCCTTGGTGCGTTGGTGCCACGATGCCCCGGTGCCATGGTGCCTTGGTGCCACGGCGCCATAGCGCCACGGTGCCGCGGTGCCATGGTGCCGCGGTGCCTTGCTGCCTTGGTGCCATGGTGCCATGGTGCCATGGTGCCTTGGTGCCATGGCGCCACGGTGCAAAGCTGCCTTGGTGCCATGGTGCCTGTGTGCCACGGTGCCATGGTGCCACGGTGCTGGTGTGCCACGGTGCTATGGTGCGATGGTGCCTATGTGCCAAGCTACCTTGGTGCCATGGTGCCTGTGTGACACGGTGCCATGGTACCATGGCTCCGCGCCGCCTTGGTGCCATGGCGTCGCGCCGCCTTGGTTTCATGGAGCCGCGCCGCCTTGGTGCGATGGTGCCGCGCCGCCTTGGTGCCATGCCGCCAAGGTGCCTAGGTGCCATGGCGCCATGGTGCCTTGGTGCCATGGCGCTACGGTACCTTGGTGCCATGGCGCCACGGTGCCTTTGTGCCTTGGTGCCATGTTGCCACGGTGCCTTGGTGCTTTGGCAAATGCTTTCGCAGTTGTTCGTCTTTCATAAATCCATGAATTTCACCTCTGACTATGAAATACGAATGCCCCTAACTGTCCCTGTTAATCTTACTCCGATCCCGAAGGCCAACGTAATAGGACCGAAATCCTATAATGTTATCCCATGCTAATGTATACAGAGCGTAAGCTTGCTTTGACCACTCTAATTTCTTCAAAGTAATAGGTCGGAGGCACGACCCGTCCAGTTAAGGCAAGGTGTGCATCGCCAACAGAAGGGACGAGACGATCGATGCACACCATAGGCGGACCGGCCAGCCCATCCCAAAGTCCAACTACAAGCTTTTTAACTGCAACAACTTAAATATATGCTATTGGAGCGGGAATTACCACGGATGCTGGCACCAGACTTGCCCTCCAATGGATCCTCGTTAAGGGATTTAGATTGTACTCATTCCAATTACCAGACTCATTGAGCCCGGTATTGTTATTTATTTTCAATACCTCCTCGTGTCAGGATTGGGTAATTTGCGCGCCTGCTGTCTTCCTTGGATGTGGTAGCCGTTTCTCAGGCTCTCTCTCCGGAATCGAACCCTAATTCTCTATCACCCGTCACCACCATGGTAGGCCACTATCCTACCATCGAAAGTTGATAGGGCAGAAATTTGAATGATGCATCGCTGGAACGATGGTCGTGCGATCCGTTGAGTTATCATGAATCATCGCAGCAATGGGTAGAGCCCGCGTCGACCTTTTATCTAAAAAATGCATCTCTTGCAGAAGTCGGGGTTTGTTGCGCGTATTAGCTCTAGAATTGCTATGGTTATCCGAGTAGTAGATACCATCAAACAAACTACAACTGATTTATTGAGCCATTCGTAGTTTCACAGTCTGAATTTGCTCATACTTACACATGCATGGCTTAATCTTTGAGGCAAGCATATGACTACTGGAAAGATCAACTAGGTAGCATTCCTCATCAACGTCGGCGTCGCATGAGCCCAGCCTGCCCGCGGGGGCGCGGACGGATTCAAGGTGAGCGCGATCGTCGTTTGCAAGGAGCGTCGTACGGGGCAGATAGGAGCCGATAAAGGCCCCATGCTCGTTGCGTCTGCCGCATCTGAGAATCTGAACCACCGCTCGCGGACCACGACATCGCACGACGAACCGAGGGAGTCATGGGACACGAGGTAGGCCTTTCGATTCGCCCCGCGCACGAAATGCGAGGGGCGAAGGGCGATCGATAAAACTTGATAATGAATGGGCATTAGGTATGCTGCACAGGAAACCGACTTCGAGCAAGCCTACATTGCACTTTCCCCACGACTAAGATGGCAGGTAGGTCAGGACGTCGCCGCTCGAGCAGGGATCCATCCTAACCGCACGTGCCGAACACAAATCACGCACCATGCGTCCAAATACTCTGTCGATGCATGCCCGGCACCGGCCCCAACACCCGATAATAAATTCCGTGCGCTGCTGCACATGCAGGTGTTACAAGGCTGAAGCAAGTCCCGCTTGAAAATATAGCCCGCCCGTGGGGGGAGCAGAGGAGATGAAAGCACGCCGAGGCTCATGCACGGGTACCACCCACACCGGCCGCCGGCGCTCGCTGCGGATTGGACTCGGCCGCATGCGTGCAGCTCCTGGAGCTTGCCCCGAGAGAAGCATCCAGTACTCGTCGCTCGCACGAAAGCACCGCCTCGTTTGAAGTCTAGCGCCAGCTGCCCCGTCGCGGACGATGCCATCGATAACCGACATGAGCGTACAATGAAGCGCCGTCGACGTTGCTACACGGGCACGGATGGCTCGCACGGACTGGCCATGCATGCTGCCATGCGCCCACGCTGCTCGCCGACATGGCCACTAAGCGCCTATGCCAACTACCGACAGTCGCCTTGAAGTGCCTTCAACACCTCTACCCCCCCTTATATATGCTTAAAAAAAACCCAAGTGACAGGAGTAGACATGATTTTGCCAGAGAATCATACCAGACATATGCGGACCCGAACTGCACGTTTTGATGAGATACGGAGCCTGTGCACTCACAAAAAGGTCGCGTAATTTGTAAATGATAATTTCGTTGAGAAAATATTTTTTTACAAATATCATTTATTAAAATTCAAAAAATATGTAAAAATAAATCAAAAATAGAAAAAATATTTATAAAAATATGAAAAAAATTAGAAAAATATTCTCAGCGCATGAACTAACCTTAAACCAACAATCGAGTGCATATTTGAACATATAACTTAAGGATATAAAATATTTAAATTTAAGGATATTAAATAAATATTTTAAAAAAATATAAAAATAACGTGGGGTCATTAGGAAAATCACCCAGAATGCAATGGATAAGTGACAACCCAAAAATATACATATTAGAATGAAGTAGCCTTAAACCAACAATTGAGTACGCATTTGTACGACTGACGTAACGATATAAAATATTTAAATTTAAGGATATAAAATAAATTTTTTAAAAGAAGGCGATGGGACATTACGAAAACCGCCATGACATATGAGGTAACGGTGCCATGGTGCCTGTGTGCCACGGTGCCATGGTGCGATGATGCCTTTGTGCCATGGTGCTATGGTGCCACGGTGCCTGTGTGCCAAGCTGCCTTGGTGCCATGGTGCCTGTATGACACGGTGCCATAGTGCCACGGCTCCGCGCCACCTTGGTGCCATGCCGCCAAGATGCCTAGGTGCCATAGCGCCATGGTGCCTTGGTGCCTTGGTGCCTTGGTGCCATGGCACCACAGTGCCTTGGCGCCATGGTTCCATGGCGCCAAGATGCCTAGGTGCCATGGCGCCACGGTTCCATGGCGCCAAGATGCCTAGGTGCCATGGCGCCATGGTGCCTTGGTGCCTTGGTGCCTTGGTGCCATGGCGCCACGGTTCCTTGGCACCATGGTTCTATGGCGCCACGGTGCCATGGCGCCACGGTGCCATGGTGCCACGGTGCCATGGCGCCACGGTGCCTTGGTGCCTTGGTGCCTTGGTGCCATGGCGCCACGGAGCCATGGTGTCTTGGTGCCATAGCGCCACGGTGCTTTGGTGCCAAGGCGCCACGGTGCCAATCTGCCTTGGTGCCACGGTGCACGGATATCCAACTTGACAAAAACACCACCATGGCAGGCCACTATACGTCCGTCGACGTTCGTCATTGGAGGCGTCTCCAGCATTGCACTCGACGGTCACAAAAACCTCTAATTGCAGCATGCCTCCACGCACCGACATTGTGGAGCCACGGTGCATTGAGGCCATGGTGCCACAGTGCTATGGTGCCACGATGC
>CM061561.1:285847771-285862771 GCA_030864225.1 Capsicum baccatum var. pendulum | reverse complement strand
CGACGTCGGCATCGCATGAGCCCGGCTTGCCCACGGGGGCGCAGACGGATTCAAGGTGAGTGCGACCGTCGTTTACAAGGAGCGTCGTATGGGACAGACGAAGCGAGAGAGTCGTGGGACGCGAGGGAGGCCTTTCGATTCGCCCCGCGCACGAAATGTTAGGGGCGAAGGGCGATCGATAAAACTTCATAATGCCTGGGCATTAGGTATGCAGCATAGGAAACCGACTTCGAGCAAGCCTACATTGCGCTTGCCCCGCGACTGAGATGGTAGGTGGGTAAGGACGTCGCGGCTCGAGCATGGATCCAACCTAACCACACGTGCCGAACATAACTCATGCACCGTGCGTCCAAATGCTCCGTCGATGCACGCCCGGCACCGGCCCCAACCCCCGACAATAAATGTCATGCGCTGCTGCCCATGCGGACATTGCAAGGCTGAAGCAAGTCCCGCTTGACACGATATCCCGCCCGTGCGGGAAGTAGAGAAGATGAAGGCACGCCGAGGCTCATGCACGGGCGCCTCCCACGCCTTAAAGTGCCTTCAACACCTCTACCCCCCTGATATATGCTTAAAAAAACCCAAGTGACAGGAGTAGACAGGATTTTGCCAGAGAATCATACCAGACATATGCGGACCCGAACTGCACGTTTTGATAAGATACGGAGCCTGTGCACTCACAAAAAGGTCGCGTAATTTGTAAATGATAATTTTCGTTGAGAAAATATTTTTTTACAAATATCATTTATTAAAAGTCAAAAAAAATGTAAAAATAAATCAAAAATAGAAAAAATATTTATAAAAATATGAAAAAATTAAGAAAATATTCTCAGCGCATGAACTAACCTTAAACCAACAATCGAGTGCATATTTGTACGTATAACGTAATGAGATAAAATATTTAAATTTAAGGATATTAAATAAAAATTTTAAAAAAATATAAAAATAACGTGGGGTCATTAGGAAAATTGCCCAGAATGCAACGGATAAGTGACAACCCTAAAATATGCATATTAGAATTAAGTAGCCTTAAACCAACAATTGAGTGCGCATTTGTACGAATGACGTAACGATATAAAATATTTAAATTTAAGGATATTAAATAAAAATTTAAAAAGAAGGCGACGGGACATTACGAAAACAGCCAAGACATATGAGGTAACATTGAAATATATTTAAAATAAAAAAATTAGTGCGGATATATAGAAAAATGAGTATGCAACGATGATGAGGATGGATGAACGTCAGGAAAATATTAGGATGATCGAACGTAGGTTTATGTTCTTTTGATTTTGCGACGGTGCGTTAGTGCCTTGGTGCCATGGTGCCTTGGTGCCACGGTACCACGGCGTCACGGTGCCTTGGTGCCATGGCGCCATGCTGCCTTGGTGCCATGCTGCCACGGTGCTCTGGTGCCACAGTGCATTGGTGCCACGGTGCCTTGGTGCCTTGGTGCCATGGTGCCACGGTGACATGGCACCACGACAGTGCCTTGGTGCATTGGTGCCATGGTGCCATGATTCCCCGGTGCCATGGTGCCACGGTGCCATGGCGCCACGGTGCTGCGGTGCCATGGTGCCGCGGTGCCATGGTGCCGCGGTGCCGCGGTGGCATGGTGCCGCGGTGCATTGGTGCCATGACGCCACGGTGCCAAGCTGCCTTGGTGCCATGGTGCCTGTGTGCCATGGTGCCATGGTTCCACGGTGCCTGTGTGCCACGGTGCTTGTGTGCCAAGCTGCCATGGTGCCATGGTGCCCGCCTTGGTGCCATGGTGCCTTGGTGCCATGTGCCTTAGTGCCTTGGTGCCGTGGTGCCTTGGCGCCATGGCGCCACGGTGCCTTGGTGCCACTGTGTCATGGGGCCACGGTGCCATGGAGCCATGGTGCCATGGCGCCACGATGCCTTGGTGCCTTGGTTCCATGGCGCCACGGTGCCTTGGTGCCTTGGTGCCTTGGTGCCATGGCGCCACGAAGCCATGGCGCATTGGTGCCATGGTGCCATGGCGCCACGGTGCCTTGCTGCCATGGCGCCACAGTGCCAAGCTGCCTTGATGCCACGGTGCACGGATATCCAACTTGACAAAGAAACTACCATGGCAGGCCACTATACGTCCGTGGACGTTCGTCATTGGAGGCGTCTCCAGCATTGCACTCGACGGTCACAAAAACCTCTAATTGCGCCATGCCTCTACGCACCGACGTTGTGCTTGGCGATTTGCTGAGCACTTATGCCGCACTCCGAATCGCGAAAATCCTCTAGTTGCGATGCCGTTATTTTTCGTGAAAGGCCACTTGATATCGTATGCTTAACTGTTTAGAATGGAACTCACGCGACGCTTGGCTAACTCGGGTGAGGTGAGATCGCAACACTTGGTGGGATTTTTCAAGGACGAATGCACGAACCTCCTTTGGAGACGGGCGACAGGGTGGTTGGATTGGATGGGGAGGGACGAACTGGAGCGACAAAGGGCTGAATCTCAGTGGATCGTGGCAGCAAGGCCGGTCCCAACAGGTATGCTCAAACTCGAATCCTTCTCAGAAGATCAAGGTCGGTCGGCAGTGCACGCCTCGGGGCGATCCCACCAATCAGATTCCTTACGCCTTACGGGTTTACTCGCCCGTTGACTCGCACACATGTCAGACTCCTTGGTCCGTGTTTCAAGATGGGTCGGATGGGGAGCCAGCAGGCCAGCGTCCGGAGCGCGCAGATGCCGAAGCATGCCGGAGGCGCGCGCTGCCTGCCACAATCAAGGATACGACATTCCACGAGCGTATCGAGAGCATGGACTTTGGCCGCCCCCCAATCCAGGCTGGTCCACGACCCGGGTCGATCGGCGTATTGGCTCATCGTCGTTCCACATCCAATCGGGGCGCATCGCCGGCCCCCATCCGTTTCCCTCCCGATAATTTCAAGCACTCTTTGACTCTCTTTTCAATGTCCTTTTCATCTTTCCTTCGCGGTACTTGTTCGCTATCGGTCACTCGCCCATATTTAGCCTTGGATGGAATTCACCGCCCGATTTAGGCTGCATTCCCAAACAACCCGACTCGTAGACAGCGCCTCATGGTGCGATAGGGTCCGGGCACGACGGGGCTCTCACCCTCTCTGGCGCCCCCTTCAAGGGGACTTGGGCTCGGTCCGCCGCTGAGGATGCTTCTCCAGACTACAATTCGGATGACGGAGCCGCCCGATTCTAAGGCTGGGCTGTTCCCGATTCACTCGCCGTTACTAAGGGAATCCTTGTAAGTTTCTTTTCCTCCGTTTATTAATATGCTTAAACTCTATGGGTAATCCCGCCTGACCTGAGGTCGCGGTAGGAGCGCCTGAGTGCGAAAGGGTCCAGGAGTCCGGACGTGCGACTGGCCATAGCCGCGATGGTAAAGAGAGTTGAGTTGCAACCACCACTTGCCGCGACGTCCGTCGATGTGGACTCGCATTTAGGCCAGTCTCTAGCTCGAGGCGTACACGAGGCCAATATCCGCCCCATGACGACAGCGCGGCCCGTGATTGAGGCACGATGCGAGGGGGTAACGCGATGCGGGCAGTGATCCTTCTGCTCCACCCGGGCTCGCGCCCATGGTTTTGCAGTGACCGCCACACCCTCCTACTCATCGGGCCCTGTCACTTGTCCCGACGGCCGGGTGTAGGTTGTGCTCTTAAGCTCCATCCATTTTCGAGGCTAGTTTATTCGGCAGGTGAGTTGTTACACACTCCTTAGCGGATTTCGACTTCCATGACCACCGTCCAGCTGTCTTAATCTACCAACACCCTTTATGGGATCTAGGTTAGCACGCATTTTGGCACCGTAACCCGGCTTCCGGTTCATCCCGCATCGCCAGTTCTGCTTACCAAAAATGGCCCACTCGGAGCTCTTGATTCTGTGGCGCGGATCAACAAAGCAGTCGCACCGTCCTACCTATTCAAAGTTTGAGAATAGTTTGAGGGCGTTGTGTCCCCGAGACCTCTAATCATTGGCTTTACCCGATAGAACTCGCACGCGAGCTCCAGCTATCCCGAGGGAAACTTCGGAGGGAACCACCTACTAGACAGTTCGATTAGTATTTCGCCCCTATACCCAAGTCAGACGAACGATTTGCACGTCAGTATCGCTGCGGGCCTCCACCAGTGTTTCCTCTGGCTTCACCCCGCTCAGGCATAGTTCGCCATCTTTCGGGTCCCGACAGGTATGCTCACACTCGAACCCTTATCAGAAGATCAAGGTCGGTCGGCGGTACACGCCTCGGGGGGATCCCACTAATCAGCTTCCTTGATCCATACGGGTTTACTCGCCCGTTGACTCGCATAATGGCAGACTCCTTGGTTCGTGTTTCAAGACGGGTCGAATGGGGAGCCCACAGGCCAGCGTCCGGAGCGCGCAGATGTCGAAGCACGTCAGAGGTGCGCGCTACCTGCCACAATCGAGGATATGGCATTCCATGAGTGTATCGAGAGCCTGGGCTTTGGCCGCCCCCCCAATCCACGCTGATCCACGCCCCAGGTCGATCGGCATACCGGCTCGCCGCCTTTCCACATCCGACCGGGGTGCATCGCCGGCCCCCATACGCTTCGCTCCCGACAATTTCAAGCACTCTTTGACTATCTTTACAAAGTCCTTTTCATCTTTCCATCGCGGTACTTGTTCGCTATCGATCTCTCGCCCGTATTTAGGCTGCATTCCCAAACAACCCGACTCATAGACATCGCCTTGTGGTGCGACAGGGTCAGGGCACGACGGGGCTCTCACCCCTCTCCGGTGCCCCCTTCCAGGGGACTTGGGCCCGGTCTGCCGCTGAGGATGCTTCTCCAGACTACAATTCGGACAACGAAGCCGCCCGATTATAAGGCTGGGCTGTTCCCGATTCGCTCGCCGTTACTAAGGGAATCCTTGTAAGTTTCTTTTCGTCCGCTTATTAATATTCTTAAACTCAACGAGTAATCCCGCCTGACCTGCGGTCGCGATCGGAGCGCCTGAGCGCGAAGGGGTCCTGGAGTCCGAACGCGCGACGGGCCATAGCCGCGACGGCAAAGAGAGTTGAGTTGCAACCACCACTTGCTGCGACGTCCGTCGACGTGGACTCGCATTTAGTCCATTCGCGAGCTCGAGGTGAATGGGAGGCCAGTATCCGCCCCACGACGATAGCGCACCCCGTGATTGAGGCACGATGCGAGAGAGTGACACGATGAGTGATGCCCAGGCAGAAGCGCCCTCGGCCTAATGGCTTCGGGCACAACATCCATTCAAAGACTCGATGGTTCATAGGATTCTGTAATTCATACCTAGTATCGCATTTCGCAACGTTCTTCATCGATGTAAGAACCGAGATATCCATTCCCGAGAGTCGTTTTCATTTACAGAAGAAGCACAGGTCCCCCCGATGCATGCTACGGATGGGGCGCGAGGGGAAGGCTATCGATTCAAGTATTCCTGGGCGCTTTCTGCGTCTGGGTTCGTTGGTCTCCCGTCGCGCATGCCCCGTGATTGAGGCACGATGCGAGGGGGCGACATGATGAGTGACGCCCAGGTAGACGCGCCCTCGGCCTAATGGCTTCGGGCGCAACTTGCGTTCAAAGACTCGATGGTTCACGGGATTCTATAATTCATAGCTAGTATCAAATTTCGCAACGTTCTTCATCGATGCGAGAACCGAGATATCCATTGTCGAGAGTCGTTTTCAATTACAGAAGAAGCACAGGTCCCCCCGATGCATGCCGCAGACAGGGTGCAAAGGGAAGGCTATCGATTCAAGTATTCCTTGGCGCTTTCTGCGCCGGGGATGGGGGGAGGCGTTTGTGCGGAGTGCCAGAGCACCCTGCCCGCTCGGACTCCCCAGTTGTTAAAAACGTTCACGGGGTCTTTCTGCTGTGCAGGTTTTGACAATGATCCTTCCGCAGGTTCACCTACGGAAACCTTGTTACGACTACTCCTTCCACTAAATGATAAGGTTCAATGGACTTCTCACAACGTCGCGGGTAGCGAACGGCCCACGTCGCCGCGATCCAAACATTTCACCGGATCATTCAATCGGTAGGAGCGACGGGCGGTGTGTACAAAGGGCAGGGACGTAGTCTATGTGATCTGATGACTCGCGCTTACTAGGAATTCCTCGTTGAAGACCAACAATTTCAATGATCTATCCCCATCACGATGAAATTTCAAAGAATACCCCAGCCTGTCGGCCAAGGCTATAAACTCGTTGAATACATCAGCGTAGTGCGCGTGCGGCCCAGAACATCTAAGGGCATCACAGACCTGTTATTGCCTCAAACTTCCACGGCCTAAAAGTCCGTAGTCCCTTTAAGAAGCTGGCTGCGAAGGGATACCTCCGCATAGTTAGTTACCAGGCTGAGGTCTCGTTCGTTAATGGAATTAACCAGACAAATCGCTCCACCAACTAAGAACGACCATGCACCAACACCCATGTTGAGTCAAATTAAGCCGCAGGCTCCGCTCTTAGTGGTGCCCCCGGAACCCAAAAACGTTGATTTCTCATAAGGCTCCGGTGGAGTCCTAAAAGCAACATCCGCTGATCCCTGGTCGGCATCGTTTATGGTTGAGACTGGGACGGTATCTGATCAACTTCGAACCCCCAAATTTCGTTCTTGATTAATGAAAACATCCTTGGAAAATGCTTTCGCAGTTGTTCGTCTTCCATAAATCCAAGAATTTCACCTCTGACTATGAAATACGAATGCCCCCAAATATCCATGTTAATCATTACTCCGATCCCGAAGGCCAATATAATAGGACCTAAATCCTATAATGTTATCCCATGCTAATGTATACAGAGCGTAGGCTTGCTTTGAGCACTCTAATTTTTTCAAAGTAACAACGCTGGAGGCAAGACCCAACCAATTAAGGCAAGGAGTGCATCGCCGACAGAAGGGACGAGATGATCGGTGCACACCATAGGCGGACCGGATGGCCCATCCCAAAGTCCAACTACAAGCTTTTTAACTGCAAAAACTTAAATATACGCTATTGGAGCTGGAATTACCGCGGCTGCTGGCACCAGACTTGCCCTCCAATGGATCCTCGTTAAGGGATTTAGATTGTACTCATTCCAATTACCAGAATCATTGAGCCCGGTATTACTATTTGTTTTCACTACCTCCCCATCTCAGGATTGGGTAATTTGCGCGCCTGCTGCCTTCCTTGAATGTGGTAGCCGTTTCTCAGGCTCTCTCTCCGGAATCGAACCTTAATTCTCCGTCACCCGCTACCACCATGGTAGGCCACTATCCTACCATCGAAAGTTGATAGGGCAAAAATTTGAATGATGCATCGCCGGCACGATGGTCGTACGATCCGTCGAGTTATCATGAATTATCTCAGCAACGGGCAGAGCCCGCATTGACCTTTTATCTAATAAATGCATCTCTTCCGAAAGTCGAGGTTTTTTGCGTGTATTAGATCTAGAATTACTATGGTTATCCGAGTAGTAGATACCATCAAACAAACTATAACTGATTTAATGAGCCATTCGCAGTTTCACAGTCTGAATTTGTTCATACTTACACATGCATGGCTTAATCTTTGAGACAAGCATATGACTACTGGAAAGATCAACCAGGTAGCATTCTTCATCAACGTCGGCGTTGCATGAGCCCAGCCTGCCCGTGGGGGCGCAGATGGATTCAAGGTGAGCACGATCGTCATTTGCAAGGAGAGTCGTACGGTGCAGATAGGAGCCGATGAAGGCCCCATGCTCGCTGTGTCTACCGCATCCGAGAATCCGAACCGCCGCTCGCGGACCACGACATCGCACGACGAATCGAGGGAGTCGTGGGACGCGAGGTCGGCCTTTTGATTTGCCCCACACACGAAATGCGAGGTGTGAAGGGCGATCGATAAAACTTGATAATGCATGGGCATTAGGTTTGCAGCACAGGAAACCGACTTTGAGCAAGCCTACATTGTGCTTGCCCCACGACTGAGATGGCAGGTGGGTCAGGACGTCGCTGCTCGAGCAGGGATCCAACCTAACCAAACGTGCCAAACACAACTCACGCACCATGCGTCCAAATGCTTCGTCGATGCACGCCAGGCCCCGGCCCCAATGGCCGATAATAGATGCCGTGCGCTGCTGCCCATACGGGCGTTGCAAGGCTGAAGCAAGTCCCGCTTTACAAGATAGCCCACCCGTGGGGGGAGCAGAGGAGATGAAAGCACACTGAGGCTCATGCACGGGCGCCACCCACACCGGCCACCGGCGCTCGTCGCGGATTGGGCTCGACCGCATGCGTACAGCTCCTGGAGCTTGCCCCGAGAGCAGCATCCAGTACTCGTCGCTCGCACGAAGGCACCGCCTCGTCCTAAGTCTAGCGCCAGCAGCCCCATTGTGGACGACGCCACCGATTACCGACACGAGCGTACAATGAAGCCCCGCCGACATTGCTACATGGGCACGGACGGCTCGCACGGACTAACCATGCATGCTGCCATGCGCCCACGCTGCTCGCCGACATGGCCACTCATCTCCTATGCCAACTACCGACAGTCGCCTTGAAGTGCCTTCAACACCTCTACCCCCCTTATATATGCTTAAAAAAAGCCCAAGTGACAGGAGTAGACATGATTTTGCCAGAGAATCATACCAGACATATGCGAACTCGAACTGCACGTTTTGATGAAATACAGAGCCTGTGCACTCACAAAAAGGTCGCGTAATTTGTAAATGATAATTTTCGTTGAGAAAATATTTTTTTACAAATATCATTTATTAAAATACAAAAAATATGTAAAAATAAATCAAAAATAGAAAAAATATTTATAAAAATTTGAAAAATATTCTTAGCGCATGAACTAACCTTAAACCAACAATCGAGTGCACATTTGTACGTATAATGTAACGATATAAAATATTTAAATTTAAGGATATTAAATAAAAATTTTAAAAAAATATAAAAATAACGTGGGGTCATTAGGAAAATCGCCCAGAATGCAACGGATAAGTGAAAACCCCAAAATATGCATATTAGAATGAAGTAGCCTTAAACCAACAATTGAGTGCGCATTTGTTCGACTGACGTAACGATATAAAATATTTAAATTTAAGGATATTAAATAAAAATTTTAAAAGAAGGCGACGGGACATTACTAAAACCGCCACGACATATGAGGTAACATTGAAATATATTTAAAATAAAAAAATTAGAGAGGATATGTAGAAAAATGAGTATGCAACGGTGAGGAGGATGGATGAAGGTCAGGAAAATATTAGGATGATCGAACGTAGGTTTACGCTCTTTTGATTTTGCACCGGTGCGTTGGTGCCTTGGTGCCACGGTGCCACAGCGCCACGGTGCCTTGGTGTCATGGCGCCATGCTGCCTTGGTGCCATGGTGCCACGGTGCTATGATGCCACGGTGCATTGCTGCCACGGTGCCTTGGTGCCTTGGTGCCATGGTGCCACAGTGCCATGGCACCACGGCAGTGCCTTGGTCCATTGGTGCCATGGTGCCACGATGCCCCGATGCCATGGTGTCGCGGTGCCACGATGTCGCGGTGCCGCGGTGCCATGGTGCCGCGGTGCCTTGCTGCCTTGCTGCCATGTTGCCATGGTGCCTTGGTGCCATGGCGCCACGGTGCCATGGAGCCACGGTGCCATGGCGCCATGGTGCCTTGGTGCCTTGGTGCCATGGCGCCACGGAGCCATGGTGCCTTTGTGCCATAGGGCCACGGTGCCTTGGTGCCAATGCGCCACGGTTCGAAGCTGCCTTGGTGGCACGGTGCACGGATATCCAACTTGACAAAGACTCCACCATGGCAGGCCACTATACGTCCATCGACGTTCGTCATTGGAGGCGTCTCCAACATTGCATTCGACGATCACAAAAACCTCTAATTGTGGCATGCTTCCATGCACCGATTTTATGGAGCCACGGTGCATTGGTGCCATGGTGCCACGGTGCTATGGTGCCATGGTGCGTTGGTGTCATGGTGCCTTGGTGCCATGGTGCCACGGTGCCATGGCACCACGGCAGTGCCTTGGTGCGTTGGTGCCATGGTGCCACGATGCCTCGGTACCATGGTGCCGCGGTGGCACGGCGCCATGGCGCCACGGTGCCTTGGTGCCATGGTGCCACAGTGCCAAGGTTCCGCGGTGCCTTGCTGCCGCGGTGCCATGGTGCCATGGTGCGTTGGTGCCAAGCCGCCTTGGTGACATGGTTCCTGTGTGCCATGGTGCCACGGTGCGATGGTGCCACGGTGCCTGTGTGCCAAGCTGCCTTGGTGCCATGGTGCTGTGTGACACGGTGCCATGGTGGCATGGCGCCGCGCCGCCTTGGTGCCATGGCGCCAAGGTGCCTAGGTGCCATGGCGCCATGGTGCCATGGCGCCATGGTGCCTTGGTGCCATGGCGCCACGGTGCCTTCGTGCCATGGTGCCATGGCGCCACGGTGCCATGGCCCCAGAGTGACATAGCGCCACGATGCCATGGCCCCACAGTGCCATGGCGCCACGATGCCACGGTGCCATGACGCCACGGTGCCTTGGTGCCTGTGTACCAAGCTGCGTTGGTGCCATTGTGCCTGTGTACCAAGGTGCCTAGGTTCCATGGTGCCTTGGTGCCTTGGTGCCTTGGTCCCATGGCGCCACGGTGCGATGGTGCCACGGTGCCTGTGTGCCAAGCTGCCTTGGTGCCATGGTCCCTGTGTGACACGGTGCCATGGTACCATGGCGCCGCGCCGCCTTGGTGCCATGGCTCCAAGGTGCCTAGGTGCCATGGCGCCATGGTGCCTTGGTGCCACGGTTCCACGGTGCCTTGGTGCCATGGTGCCACGTTGCCATGGCGCCACAGTGTCATGGCGCCACGATGCCACGGTGCCATGGCGCCACGGTGCCTTGGTGCCTGTGTACAAAGCTGCGTTGGTGCAATGGTGCCTGTGTGACACGGTGCCATGGTGCCATGGCGCCGCGCCGCCTTGGTGCCTAGGTGCCATGGTGCCTTGGTTCCTTGGTGCCTTGGTCATAAAAATCTCTAATTTTGGCATGCCTCCACGCACCAATGTTGTTCTCGGCGCTTCGCTGAGCACTTATGCCGTACTTCAAATCGCGGAAATCCTCCAGTTGCGATGCCGTTGTTTTTTGCGAAAGGCCACTTGATATCGTATGCTTAACTGTTTGAATAGAACGCACGCGACGCTTGGCTAACTCGGGTGAGGTGAGCTCGCAACACTTGGTGGGATTTTTCAAGGACGAATGAACGAACCTCCATTGGAGACAGGCGGCAGGGTGGTTGGATTGGATGGGGAGGGCCAAAACGGAGCGACAAAGGGCTGAATCTCAGTGGATAGTCGCAGTAAGGCCACTCTGCCACTTACAATACACCATCGCGTATTTAATTTGTCTGCAACGTATTCTGCCCGCCGCACGATGGAAATTGTACTTCAAGGCGGCCGCCGCGACCCCTACTGTGGGTCGGCAAGCGGACGGCGGGCGCATGCATCGCTTCTAGCCCGCATTCTGACTTAGAGGCATTCAGTCATAATCCAGCATACGGTAGCCTCGCGCCACTGGCTTTTCAACCAAGCGCGATGACTAATTGTCTGAATAAAAATGGTTCCTCTCGTACTGGGTTGAATTACTATTGCAACACTGTCACCAGTAGGGTAAAACTAACCTGTCTCACGACGTTCTAAACCCATCTCACGTTCCCCATTGGTGGGTGAACAATCCAACACTTGGTGAATTCTGCTTCATAATGATAGGAAGAGCCGACATCGAAGGATCAAAAAGCAACGTCACTATGAACGCTTGGCTTCCACAAGCCAGTTATCCCTGTGGTAACTTTTCTGACACCTCTAGCTTTAAATTCCAAAGGTTTAAAGTATTGTTAGGACACGCTTTCACAGTTCGTATTCGTACTGGAAATCAGAATCAAAAGAGCTTTTACCCTTCTGTTCCACATGAGATTTCTATTCTCGTTGAGCTCATCTTAGGACACCTGCATTATCTTTTAATAGATGTGCCGCCCCAGCCAAACTCCCCACCTGACTATGTCTTCTGCCCGGATCGGCCCGCAGAGCGAGCCTTGGGTCCAAAAATAGGGGCAGTGCCCCGCTTCCGATTCACGGAATAACTAAAATAACGTTAAAAGTAGTGGTATTTCACTTTTGCCTTTTGGCTCCCACTTATACTACACCTCTCAAGTCATTTCACAAAGTCGCACTAGAGTCAAGCTCAACAGGGTCTTGTTTCCCCGCTATTTTTGCCAAGCCCGTTCCCTTGGCTGTGGTTTTGTAGGATAGTAGACAGGGACAGTGGGAATCTCGTTAATCCATTCATGCGCGTCACTAATTAGATGATGAGGCATTTGGCTACCTTAAGAGAGTCATAGTTACTCCCGCCGTTTACCCGCGCTTGGTTGAATTTCTTCACTTTGACATTCAGAGCACTGGGCAGAAATCGCATTGCGTGGGCATCCGTTGGGACCATCGCGATGCCTTGTTTTATTTCAACAGTTGGATTCCCCTTGTCCATACCAGTTCTGAGTTGGCTGTTCGACGCGTGGGGAAGGCCCCCGAAGAAACCGTTCCCAGTTCGTCCCCCGGCCGGCACGTGGCGACCCGGTCTCACCGCAGGAGCAGCTCGAGCAGTCCACCGACAGCCGACGGGTTCAGTACTGGGACCCCCGTGCCCAGCCCTCAAAGCCAATCCTTTTCCCAAACTTACGAATCCATTTTGACGACTTTCCTTTCCTACATTGTTCCATCGACCAGAGGTTGTTCACCTTGAAGACCTGATGCGGTTATGAGTACGCCCGGGTGTGGACGGCATTCGATCCTCCAGATTTTCAAGGGCCGCCGGGAGCGCATCGGACACCATGCGACGTGCGGTGCTCTTCCAGCTGCTGGACCCTACCTCCGGCTGAGCCGATTCCAGGGTGGGCAGGCTGTTAAATAGAAAAGATAACTCTTCCTGAGGCTCCCGCCGATTTCTCCGGACTTCCTAATGTTGTCGTCGACCGCAACGTCCAGGTTAAGGAATGTTTACCCGATTCCCTTTCGGAGTTCGCGCGAAACGCGCTATCTGTCAGGGTTTCCCTGACCCTTAGGATCGACTAACCCATGTGCAAGTACCGTTCACATGGAACCTGTCCCCTCTTTGGCCTTCAAAGTTCTCATTTGAATATTTGTTACTACCACTAAGATCTGCCCCGACGGCTGCTCCGCCTGGGCTCGCGCCCAAGGTTTTGCAGCGACCGCCACGCCCTCCTACTCATCGGGGCCTGGCACTTGCCCCGACGGCCGAGTGTAAGTCGCGCGTTGAAGCTCCATCCATTTTCGAGGCTAGTTGATTCGGCAGGTGAGTTGTTACACATTTCTTTGCCGATTTCGACTTCCATGACCACCGTCCTGCTGTCTTAATCGACCAACACCCTTTGTGGGATCTGGCTTAGCGCACATTTTGGCATCGTAACCCGGCTTCCGGTTCATCCCGCATCGCCAGTTCTGCTTACCAAAAATGGCCCACTCGGAGCTCTTGATTCCGTGGCGCGGCTCAACGAAGCAGTCGCGCCGTCCTACCTATTTAAAGTTTGAGAATAGTTTGAGGGCGTTGCGTCCCCGAGGCCTCTAATCATTGGCTTTACCCGATAGAACTCGCACGCGAGCTCCAGCTATCCTGAGGGAAACTTCGGAGAGAACCATCTACTAAACGGTTCGATTAGTCTTTCGCCCCTATACCCAAGTTAGACGAACTATTTGCACGTCAGCATCGCAGCGGGCCTCCACCAGAGTTTCCTCTGGCTTCACCCCGCTCAGGCATAGTTCACCATCTTTTGGGTCCCGACAGGTATGCTCACACTCAAACCCTTCTCAGAAGATCAAGGTCGGTCGGTGGTTCACCCCTCGGGGGGATCCCACCAATCAGCTTCCTTTCCCCTTACGGGTTTACTTGCCCGTTGACTCGCACACATGTTAGACTCCTTGGTCCGTGTTTCAAGATGGGTCGAATGAGGAGCCCACAGGCCAGCGTCCGAAGCGCACAGATGCCGAAGCACGCTGGAGGTGCGCGCTGCCTGCCACAATCGAGGAGACGACATTCCACGAGTATATCAGGAGCCCGGGCTTTAGCCGCCCCCCCAATCCACGCTGGTCCACACCCCGGGTCAATCGGCATACCGGCTCGTCGTCGTTCCACATTCGATAGGGGCGTATTGCCGGCCATCATCCGCTTCCCTCCCGACAATTTCAAGCACTCTTTGACTCTCTTTTCAAAGTCCTTTTCATCTTTACCTAGCGGTACTTGTTCTCTATCGGTCTCTCTCGCGTATTTGGCCTTGGATGGAATTCACCGCCCGATTTGGGCTGCATTCCCAAACAACCCGACTCGTAGACAGCGCCTCGTGAGGTGACAGGTTCCAAGCATGACGGGGCTCTCACCCTCTTCGGTGCCCCCATCGAGGGGACTTGGGCCCGGTCCGCCGCTGAGGATGCTTCTCCAGACTACAATTTGGACGACGGAGCCGCCCGATTCCAAGGCTGGGCTGTTCAAGATTCGCTCGTCGTTACTAAGGGAATCTTTGTAAGTTTCTTTTCCTCCACTTATTGATATGCTTAAACTCACCGGGTAATCCCGCCTGACCTAGGGTTCGCGGTCAGAGCGCCTGAGCGCGAAGGGGTCCTGGAGTCCGGACGCACGATGGGCCATAGCCGCGACGGCAAAGAGAGTTGAGTTGCATCCACCACTTTCCGCGACGTCCATCGACGTGTACTCGCATTTAGGCCAGCCACGAGCTCGAGTCTCACGGGAGGCCAGTATCCGCCCCGCGACGATAGCGCACCCTGTGATTGAGGCACGATGCGTGACGACCAGTCAGACGTGTCCTCGGCCTAATGGCCTTGGATGCAACTTGCGTTCAAAGACTCGATGGTTCACGGGATTCTGCAATTCACACCAACTATCGCATTTCGCGACATTCTTCATCGATGCGAGAGCCGAGATATCCATTGCCGAGAGTCGTTTTTGTTTACAAAATAAGCACAGGTCCCCCCGAC
>CM061561.1:285832771-285837771 GCA_030864225.1 Capsicum baccatum var. pendulum | reverse complement strand
AAAAATTTTAAAAAAATATAAAAATAATGTGGGGTCATTAGAAAAATTGCCCAGAATGCAACGGATAAGTGACAACCCCAAAATATGCATATTAGAATGAAGTAGCCTTAAACCAATAATTGAGTGCGCATTTGTACGAATGACGTATAAAATATTTAAATTTAAGGATATTAAATAAAAAATTGAAAAGAAGGTGACGGGACATTATGAAAACTGCCACGACATATGAGGTAAAATTGAAATATATTTAAAATAAAAAAATTAGAGCAGATATGTAGAAAAATGAGTATGCAACGGTGAGGAGGATGGATGAACGTCAGGAAAATATTAGGATGATCGAACGTAGGTTTACGCTCTTTTAATTTTGCCACGGTGCATTAGTGCCTTGGTGCCATGGTGCCATGGTGCCTTGGTGCCACGGTGCCACGTCGCCACGGTGCCTTGGTGCCATGGCGCCATGCTGCCTTAGTGCCATGGTGCCACGGTGCTATAGTGCCACGGTGCATTGGTGCCTTGGTGCCTTGGTGCCTTGGTGCCATGGTTCCAGGGTGCCATGGCACCACGGCAGTGCCTTTGTGCGTTGGTGCCATGGTGCCACGATGCCCCGGTGCCATGGTGCCACGGCGCCATGGCGCCACGGTGCCGCGGTGCCATGGTGCCGCGGTGCCTTACTGCCTTGGTGCCATGGTGTCGCGGTGCCTTGGTGCCATGGTGCCACGGTGCCAAGCTGCCTTGGTGCTACGGTACCTGTGTGCCACAGTGCCATGGTCCCACGGTGCCTGTGTGCCACGGTGCTATGGTGCCACGGTGCCTATGTGCCAAGCTACCTTGGTGCCATGGTGCCTGTGTGACACGGTGCCATGGTACCATGGCGTCGCGCCGCCTTGGTTCTATGGCGCCGCGCCGCCTTGGTGCCATGGTGCCGCGCCGCCTTGGTGCCATGGCACCAAGGTGCCTAGGTGTCTTGGTGCCATGGCGCCACGGTGCCTTGATGCCATGGCGCAATGCTGCCTTAGTGCCATAGTGCCACGGTGCTATGGTGCCACGGTGCATTGGTGCCACGGTTCCTTGGTGCCTTGGTGCCATGGTTCCAGGGTGCCATGGCACCACGGCAGTGCCTTGGTGCGTTGGTACCATGGTGCCACGATGCCCCGGTGCCATGGTGCCTCGGTGCCACGGCGCCATGGCATCACGGTGCCTCGGTGCCACGGCGCCATGGCATCACGGTGCCGCGGTGCCATGGTGCCGCGGTGCCTTACTTCCTTGGTGCTATGGTGCCTGTGTGCCACGGTGCCATGGCGTCGCGCGGCCTTGGTTCCATGGCGCCGCGCCGCCTTGGTGCCATGGTGTCGCGCCGCCTTGGTGCCATGGCGCCAAGGTGCTTAGGTGCCATAGCCCCATGGTGCCTTGGTGCCATGGCGCTACGGTACCTTGGTGCCATGGCGCCACGGTGCCTTGGTGCCATGTTCCCACGGTGCCTTGGTGCCTTGGTGCCATGGCGCTACGGTGCCTTGGTGCCATGGCGCCTCGGTGCCATGGCGCCACGGTGCCATGGCGCCTCGGTGCCATGGTGCCACGGTGCCTTGGTGCCTTGGTGCCATGGCGCCATGGTGCCTTGGTGCCATGGCGCCACGGAGCCATGGTGCCTTGCTGCCTTGGTGCCATGGCGCCACGGTGCCTTGGTGCCATGGCGCCACGGTGCCAAGCTGCCTTGGTGGCACGGTGCACGGATATCCAACTTGAGAAAGACACCTCAATGATAGGCCACTATACGTCCGTCGACATTCATCATTGGAGGCGTCTCCAGCATTGCACTCGACGGTCATAAAAACATCTAATTACGGCATGCCTCCACACACCGACATTGTTCTCGATGCTTCACTGAGCACTTATGCCGCACTCCGAATCGCGAAAATCCTCCAGTTGCGATGCCGTTGTTTTTCGTGAAAAGGCCACTTGATATCGTATGCTTAACTATTTGGAATGGAACGTACGCGACGCTTAGTTAACTCGGGTGAGGTGATCTCGCAGAACTTGGTGGGATTTTTCAAGGACGAATGCTTGAACCTCCTTTGGAAATGGGCGGCAGGGTGGTTGGATTGGATGGGGAGGGACGAACCGGAGTGACAAAGGGCTGAATCTCAGTGGATCATGGCAGCAAGGCCACTCTGCCACTGACAATACCCCGTCGCGTATTTAAGTTTTTTGGAAAGGATTCTGCCCGCCGCTCGATGGAAATAGTACTTCAAGGCAGCCACCGCGACCCTTCCGCCGTGGCGGCTTAGCCAACGATACGTGCCCTTGGGGGCCGAGGCCCCTACTGCGGGTCGGCAAGCGGACGGCGGGCGTATGAATCGCTTCTAGCCCGGATTATGACTTAGAGGCGTTCAGTCATAATCCCGCACATGGTAGCTTCACCCACTGGCTTTTCAACCAAGAGCGATGACCAATTGTATGAATCAACGGTTCCTCTCGTACTGGGTTAAATTACTATTGCGATACTATCATCAGTTGGGTAAAACTAACTTGTCTCACGACGGTCTAAACCCAGCTCACGTTGCCTATTGGTGGGTGAACAATCCAACACTTGGTGAATTCTGCTTCACAATGATTGGAAGAGCTGACATCGAATGATCAAAAAGTAACGTTGCTATGAACGCTTGGCTTCCACAAGCCATTTATCCCTGTGTTAACTTTTCTGACACCTCTAGCTTCGAATTTTGAAGTTCTAAAGGATCGTTAGGCCACGCTTTCATGGTTCGTATTCGTACTGGAAATCTGAATCAAAAGAGCTTTTACCCTTCTGTTCCACACGAGATTTCTCTTCTAGTTGAGCTCATCTTAGGACACCTGCGTTATCTTTTAACAGATGTCCCACCCCAGCCAAACTCCCTACCTAACAAGTCTTCCGCCCGGATCGGCCCGCAGAGCGATCCTTGGGTCCAAAAAGAGGAGCAGTGCCCCGCTTCCGATTCACGGAATAAGTAAAATAACGTTAAAACTAGTGGTATTTCACTTTTGCCTTTCTGCTCCCACTTATGCTACACCTCTCAAGTCATTTCACAAGGTCAGACTAGAGTCAAGCTCAATAGGGTCTTGTTTCCCCGCTGTTTCTGCCAAGCCCGTTCCCTTGGCTGTGGTTTCGCTGGATAGTAGATAGGGACAGTGGTAATCTCGTTAATCCATTCATGCGCGTCACTAATTAGATGACGAGGCATTTGGCTACCTTAAGAGATTCATAGTTACTCCCGCCGTTTACCCGCGTTTGGTTGAATTTCTTCACTTTGACATTCAGAGCACTGGGCAGAAATCACATTGCGTAAGCATCCGTTGGGACCATCGCAATGCTTTGTTTTAATTAAATAGTCGGATTCCCCTAGTCCGTACCAGTTCTGAGTTGGCTGTTCGACGCGCGGGGAAGGTCCCCGAAGGAACCGTTACTAGTCCGTCCCCCGGCCGGCACGCGATGACCCGCTCTCACCGCGGGAGCAGCTCAAGCAGTCCACCGACAGCCGACGGGTTCGGGACTAGGACCCCCGTGCCCTGCCCTCAGAGCCAATCCTTTTCCCAAACTTATGGATCCATTTTGCCGATTTCCCTTGCCTATATTGTTCCATCGACCAGAGGTTGTTCACCTTGGAGACCTGATGCGGTTATGAGTACGATCGGATTTGGACGGTATTTGGTCCTCCGGATTTTCAAGGGCTGCCGGGAGCGCACCGGACACCACGCGACGCACGGTGCTCTTCCAGCCGCTGGACCCTACCTCTGGCTGAGCCGATTCCAAGGTGGCCAGGCTGTTAAATAGAAAAGATAACACTTCCTGAGGCTGCCGCTGACGTCTCCAGACTTTCTAACATTGTCGTCGACCGCCACGTCCCAGTTCAGGAATTTTAACCCGATTCCCTTTCGAAGCTCGGGCGAAACGCGCTGTCTGTCGGGGTTTCCCCTACCTTTAGGATCCACTAACCTATGTGCAAGTGTCGTTCACATGGAACCTTTCCCCTCTTCGACTTTCAAAGTTCACATTTGAATATTTGCTACTACAACCAAGATCTGCACTAATGGACTCTTCGCCCGGGCTCGCGCCCAATGTTTTGCAGTGACCGCCACCTCCTACTCATCGGGGCCTGGCACTTGACCTGATGTCTGGGTGTAGGTCGCGCGCTTAAGCGCCATCAATTTTCGAGGCTAGTTGATTCGGCAGATGAGTTGTTACACACTCCTTAGCGGATTTCCACTACCATGACCACCGTCATGCTGTCTTAATCGACCAATACCCTTTGTGGGATCTAGGTTAGCGCGCATTTTGGCACCGTAACCCGGCTTCTGGTTCATCCCGCATCGCCAATTCTGCTTACCAAAAATAGCCCACTCAGAGCTCTTGATTCTGTGGCACGGCTCAACAAAGCAGTCACGCTGTCCTACCTATTTAAAGTTTGAGAATAGTTTGAGGGCGTTGTGTCCCCAAGGCCTCTAATCATTGGCTTTTCCCGATAGAACTTGCACGCGAGCTCTAGCTATCCTGAGGGAAACTTCGGAGGGAACCAGCTACTAGACGCTCTTATACCCAAGTCAGACTAACAATTTGCGCGTCAGTATCACTGCAGGCCTCCACCAGAGTTTCCTCTGGCTTCGCCCCACTCAGGAATAGTTCGCCATCTTTTGGGTCCCGACAGGTATGCTCACACTTGAACCCTTCTCAGAAGATCAAGGTCGGTCGGTGGTGCACCCCTCGGGTTTACTCGCTCGTTGACTCGCACATATGTCAGACTCCTTGGTCTGTGTTTCAAGATGGGACAAATGGGGAGCCCACAGTCCAGCGTCCGGAGCGTGCAGATGCCGAAGCACGCCGGAGGCACCCGCTGCATGCCATAATCGAGGAGACGACATTCCACAAGAATATCAAGAGCTCGCGCTTTGGCCGCCCCCCCAATCCACGCTGGTCCGCGCCCCGGGTCGATCGGTGTACCGGCTCGTCGCCGTTACACATCCGATCG
>CM061561.1:285825271-285830271 GCA_030864225.1 Capsicum baccatum var. pendulum | reverse complement strand
CATCGAAAGTTGATAGGGCAGAAATTTGAATGATGCATCGCTGGCACGATGGCCGTGCGATCCGTTGAGTTATCATGCATCATCGCAGCAATAGGCAGAGCCCGCGTCGACCTTTTATCTAGTAAATGCATATCTTGCAGAAGTCGGGGTTTGTTGCGTGTATTATCTCTAGAATTACTATGGTTATCCGAGTAGTAGATACCATCAAACAAACTATAACTGATTTATTGAGCCATTCGCAGTTTCACAGTCTGAATTTGTTCATACTTACACATGGATGGATTAATCTTTGAGACAAGCATATGACTACTGGAAAGATCAACCAGGCAGCATTCTTCATCAACGTCGGCGTCGCATTAGCCCAGCCTCCCCACGAGGGCACGGACGGATTCAAGGTGAGCGCGATCGTCGTTTGCAAGGAGCATCGTACGGGGAAGATAGGAGCCGATGAAGGCCCCATGCTCACTGCGTCTGCTGCATCTGAGAATCTGAACCGCCGATCACAGACCACGACATCGCACGATGAAGTGAGGGAGTCATGGGACGCAAGGGCGCCCTTTTGATTCGCCCCGTGCACGAAATGCGAGGGGCAAAGTGCGATCGATAAAACTTGATAATGCCTGGGCATTAGGTATGCAGCACAGGAAACCGACTTCGAGCAAGCCTACATTGCGCTTGCCCCACGACTAAGATGGAAGGTTGGTCAGGACGTCGCCGCTCGAGCAGGGATCCAACCTAACTGCACGTGACGAACACAACTCACGCACCATGCGTTCAAATGCTCCGTCGATGCATGCCCGGCACCGGCCCCAACCCCCGATAATAGATGCCGTGCGTTGCTGCCCATGCAGGTGTTACAAGGCTGAAGCAAGTCCCGCTTGACAAGATAGCCCGCCCGCGGGGGGAGCAGAGGAGATGAAACCACGCAGAGGCTCATGCACGGGCGCCGCCCACACCGGCCGCCGGTGCTCGCTGTGGATTGGGCTCGGCCGCATGCGTGCAGTGCCTGGAGCTTGCCCCGAGAGCAGCATCCAGTACTCGTCGCTCGCACGAAGGCACCGCCTCGTTTAAAGTCTAGCGCCAGCAACCCCGTCGTGGACGATGCCATCGATAACCGACATGAGCGTACAATGAAGCACCGCCAACGTTGCTACACGGGCACGGATGGCTCGCACGGACTGGCCATGCATGCTGCCATGTGCCCACTCTGCTCACCGACATGGCCACTGAGCGCCTATGCCAACTACCGACAGTCGCCTTGAAGTGCCTTCAACACCTCTACCCCCCTTATATATGCTTAAAAAAAAACCAAGTGACAGGAGTAGACATGATTTTGCCAGAGAATCATACCAGACATATGCGGACCCGAACTGCACGTTTTGATGAGATACGGAGCCTGTGCACTAACAAAAAGGTCGCATAATTTGTAAATGATAATTTTCGTTGAGAAAATATTTTTTTACAAATATCATTTATTAAAATTCAAAAAATATGTAAAAATAAATCAAAAATAGAAAAACTATTTACAAAAATATGAAAAAAATTAGGAAAATATTCTCAGCGCATGAACTAACCTTAAACCAACAATCGAGTGCATATTTGAACATATAACGTAATGATATAAAATATTTAAATTTAAGGATATTAAATAAAAATTTTAAAAAAATATAAAAATAACGTGGGGTCATTAGGAAAATCGCCCAGAATGCAACGGATAAGTGACAACCCAAAAATATGCATATTAGAATGAAGTAGCCTTAAACCAACAATTGAGTACGCATTTGTACGACTGACGTAACGATATAAAATATTTAAATTGAAGGATATTAAATAAAATTTTTAAAAGAAGGCGGCGGGACATTACGAAAACCGCCAAGACATATGAGGTAATATTAAAATATATTTAAAATAAAAAAATTAGAGCGGATATATAGAAAAATGAGTATACAACTGTGAGGAGGATGGATGAACATCAGAAAAATATTAGGATGATCGAACGTAGGTTTACGCTCTTTTGATTTTCCACCGGTGCATTAGTGCCTTGGTGCCCTGGTGCCACGACGCCACGGTGCCTTGGTGCCAGGGCGCCATGCTGCCTTGGTGCCATGGTGCCACGATGCTATGGTGCCATGGTGCATTGGTGCCACAGTGCCTTGGTGCCATGGTACCACGGTGCCATGGTGCCGCGGTGCCACAGCGCCATGGCTCAACGGTGTCGCGGTACCATGATGCCGCGGTGCCATGGTGTCGCGGTGCCTTACTGACTTGGTGCCATGGTGCCTTGGTGCCATGGCGCCACGGTGCCAAGCTGCCTTGGTGCCATGGTGCCTGTGTGCCACGGTGCCATGGTGCGACGGTGCCTGTGTGTCACGGTGCTATGGTGCCACGGTGCCTGTATGCCAAGCTGCCTTGGTGCCATGGTGCCTGTATGACATGGTGCCATAGTGCCACGGCTCCGCGCCGCCTTGGTGCCATGGTGCCAAGATGCCTAGGTGCAATGGCACCATGGTGCCTTGGTGCCTTGGTGCCATGGCGCCACGGTGCCTTGGTGCCATGGTGCCTTGGCGCCACGGTGCAATGGCGCCATGGTGCCATGGCTCCACGGTGCCATGGCTCCACGGTGCCATGGCACCACGGTGCCTTGGTGCCTTGGTGCCTTAGTGCCATGGCGCCACGGAGCAATGGTGCCTTGGTGCCTTGGTGCCATGGCGCTACGGTGCCTTGATGCCAAGGCGCCACGGTGCCAAGCTACCTTGGTGCCACAGTGCACGGATATCCAACTTGACAAAGACACCACCATGGCAGGCCACTATACGTCCGTCGACGTTCGTCATTGGAGGCGTCTCCAGCATTGCACTCGACGGTCACACCGACATTATGGAGCCACGGTGCATTGGTGCCATGGTACCACGGTGCTATGGTTCCACGGTGCGTTGGTGCCACGGTGCCTTGGTGCCTTGGTGCCATGGTGCCATGGTGACATGGTGCCATGGCACCACGGAAGTGCCTTGGTGCGTTGGTGCCACGATGCCCCAGTACCATGGTGCCGCGGTGCCACGGCGCCATGGCGCCACCGTGCCTCGGTTCCATGGTGCCGCGGTGCATTGCTACCGCGATGCCATGGTGCGTTGCTGCCTTTGTGCCATGGCGCCACGGTGCCAAGCCGCCTTGGTGACATGGTGCCTGTGTCTCATGGTGCCACGGTACCATGGTGCCACGGTGCCTGTGTGCCAAGCTGCCTTGGTGCCATGGTGCCTGTATGACACGGTGCCATGGTGCTATGGCACTGCGCCGCCTTGGTGCCATGGCGCCAAGGTGCCTTGGCGCCATGGTGCCTTGGTTCCATGGCGCCACGGTGCCTTGGTGCCTTGGTGCCATGATGCCACGGTGCCATGGCACCACGGTGCCATGGTGCCACGGTACCATGGCGCCATGATGCCACGGTGCCATGGTGCCACGGTGCCTTGGTGCCTGTATGCCAAGCTGCCTTGGTGCCATGGTGCCTGTGTGACACGGTGCCATGGTGCCATGGCGCCGCGCCACCTTGGTGCCATGGCGCCAAGGTGCCTAGGTTCCATGGCGCCATGGTGCCTTTGTGCCTTGGTGCCTTGGTGCCTTGGTGCCATGGCGCCACGGTGCCTTGGTGCCATTGTGCCATGGCGCCACGGTGCCATGACGCCACGGTGCCATGGTGCCACGGTGCCATGGTGCCACGGTGCCTTGGTGCCTTGGTGCCATGGCGCCACGGTGCCTTGGTGCCTTGGTACCTTGGTGCCATGGCGCCACGGAGCCATGGTGCCTTGGTGCGTTGGTGCCATGGCACCACGGTGCGTTGGTGCCATGGTGCAACAGTGCCAAGCTGCCATGGTGCCACGGTGCACGGATATCCAACTTGACAGAGACACTACTATGGCAGGCCACTATACGTCCGTCGACGTTTGTCATTTGAGGCGTCTCCAGCATTACACTCGACGGTCACAAAAACCTCTAATTGCGGCATGCCTCCCCGTACCGACGTTGTTCTCGGCGCTTTGCTGAGCACTTATGTCGCACTCCGAATCGTGAAAATCCTCCAGTTGTGATGCCATTGTTTTTCGCGAAAGGCCACTTGATATCGTATGCTTAACTGTTTAGAATTGAACGCATGTGATGGTTGGCTAACTCGGGTGAGGTGAGCTCGCAGCACTTGGTGTGATTTTTCAAGGACGAATGCACGAACCTCCTTTAGAGACTGGCAGCAGGGTGGTTGCAATGGATGGGGAGGGACGAACCGGAGCGACAAAGGGCTGAATCTCAGTGGATCATCGCAGTAAGGCGACTCTGCCACTTACAATACCCCATCGCGTATTTAAGTTGTCTGCAAAGAATTTTGCCCGCCGCTCGATGGAAATTGTACTTCAAGGCGGCCACCGCGACCCTTCCGCCGCAGCGGCTTAGCCAACGACACGTGCCCTTGGGGGCCGAGGCCCCTACTGCGGGTCGGCAAGCATTCGGTGGGCGCATGCATTGCTTCTAGCCCGGATTCTGACTTAGAGGCATTCAGTCATAATCCAGCACACGGTAGCTTCGCGCCACTTGCTTTTCAACCAAGCACGATGACCAATTGTCTGAATCAACGGTTCTTCTCGTACTGGGTTGAATTACTATTGGGACACTGTCACCAGTAGGGTAAAACTAACCTATCTCACGACGGTCTAACCCCAGCTCACGTTCCCTATTGGTGGGTGAACAATCCAACTCTTGGTGAATTCTGCTTCACAATGATAGGAAGAGCCGACATCGAAGGATCAAAAAGCAACGTCTCTATGAACGCTTGGCTTCCACAAGCCAGTTATCCCTTTGGTAACTTTTCTGACACCTCTAGCTTCAAATTCCGAAGTTTTAAAGGATCGTTAGGCCACGCTTTCACAGTTCGTATTCGTACTAGAAATCAGAATCAAAAGAGCTTTTACCCTTCTGTTCCACACGAGATTTCTGTTCTCATTGAGATCATCTTAGGA
>CM061561.1:285817771-285820271 GCA_030864225.1 Capsicum baccatum var. pendulum | reverse complement strand
GCCCACGGGGGCGCAGATAGATTCAAGGTGAGCGCGACCGTCGTTTACAAGGAGCGTCATACGGGCCAGACGAAGAGAGAGAGTCATGGGACGTGAGGGAGGCCTTTCGATTCGCCCCGCGCATGAAATGAGAGGGGCGAAGGGCGATCGATAAAACTTGATAATGCCTGGGCATTAGGTATGCAGCACAGGAAACCGACTTTGAGCAAGCCTACATTGCGCTTGCCCCGCGACTGAGATGGTAGATGGGTAAGGACGTCGCAGCTCGAGCAGGGATCCAACCTAACCGCACGTTCCGAACACAACTCACGCATCGTGCGTCCAAATGCTCCATCGATGCACGCCCGGCACCGGCCCCAACGCCGAACAATAGATGTCGTGCGCTGCTGCCCATGCGGACATTGCAAGGCTGAAGCAAGTCCTACTTGACACGATAGCCCGCCCGTGGGGGAAGCAGAGGAGATGAAGGCACGTCGAGGCTCATGCACGGGCGCCTCCCACGCCTTAAAGTTCCTTCAACACCTCTACCCCCCTAATATATGCTTAAAAAAAACCCAAGTGACAGGAGTAGACAGGATTTTGCCAGAGAATCATACCAGACATATGCAGACCCGAACTGCACGTTTTGATAAGATACGGAGCCTGTGCACTTACAAAAAGGTCGCGTAATTTGTAAATGATAATTTTCGTTGAGAAAATATTTTTTTACAAATATCATTTATTAAAATTCAAAAAATATGTAAAAATAAATCAAAAATAGAAAAAATATTTATAAAAATATGAAAACATTAAGAAAATATTCTTAGCGCATGAACTAACCTTAAACCAACAATCGAATGCATATTTGTACGTATAACGTAATGATATAAAATATTTAAATTTAAGGATATTAAATATAAATTTTAAAAAAATATAACAATAACGTGGGGTCATTAGGAAAATCGCCCAGAATACAATGGATAAGTGACAACCCCAAAATATGCATATTAGAATGAAGTAGACTTAAACCAACAATTGAGTGCGCATTTGTACGAATGATGTAACGATATAAAATATTTAAATTTAAGGATATTAAATAAAAATTTGAAAAGAAGGCGACGGGACATTACGAAAACCGCCAAGACATATGAGGTAACATTGAAATATATTTAAAATAAAAAAATTCGAGCGGATATATAGAAAAATGAGTATGCAACGATGAGGAGGATGGATGAATGTCAGGAAAATATTAGGATGATCGAACGTAGGTTTATGCTCTTTTGATTTTGCCACGGTGCGTTAGTGCCACGGTGCCTTGGTGCCACGGTACCACGGCGTCACGGTGCCTTGGTGCCATGGCGCCATGCTGCCTGGGTGCCATGCTGCCACGGTGCTATGGTGCCACGGTGCATGGGTGCCACGGTGCCTTGGTTCCTTAGTGCCATGGTGCCACGATGACATGGCACCACGGCAGTGCCTTGGTGCGTTGGTGCCATGGTGCCATGATTCCCCGGGGCCATGGTGCCGCGGTGCCACAACGCCATGGTGCCACGGTGCCGCGGTGCCATGGTGCCGCGGTGTTATGGTGTCGCGGTGCCGCGGTGCCATGGTGCCATGGTGCCTTGGTGCATTGGTGCCATGACGCCACGGTGCCAAGCTGCCTTGGTGCCATGGTGCCTGTGTTCCATTGTGCCATGGTGCCACGGTGCCTGTGTGCCACGGTGCTTGTGTGCCAAGCTGCCTTGGTGCCATGGTGCCCGCCTTGGTGCCATGGCGCCAAGGTGCCTAGGTGCCTTGGTGCCTTGGTGCCTTGGTGCCTTGGTGCCATGGCGCCACGGTGCCTTGGTGCCATGGGGCCATGGGGCCACGGTGCCATGGCGCCACGGTGCCATGGCGCCACGGTGCCTTGGTGTCTTGGTGCCATGGCGCCACGGTGCCTTGGTGCCTTGGTGACATAGTGCCACGGAGCCCTGGCGCCTTGGTGCCTTGGTGCCATGGTGCCACGGTGCCTTGCTTCCATGGTGCCATGGCGCCACAGTGCCAAGTTGCCTTGGTGCCACAGTGCACGGATATCAAACTTGACAAAGACACCACCATGGCAGGCCATTATACGTCCGTCGACGTTGGTCATTGGAGGCGTCTCCAGCATTACACTAAACGGTCACAAAAACCTCTAATTGCGGCATGCCTCCACGCACCGACGTTGTTCTCCGCGATTTGCTGAGTTCTTATGCCGCACTCGGAATCGCGAAAATCCTCTAGTTGCGATGCCGTTGTTTTTCGTGAAAGGCCACTTCATATCGTATGCTTAACTGTTTGGAATGGAACTCACGCGATGCTTGGCTAACTCGGGTGAGGTGAGATCGCAACACTTGGTGGGATTTTTCAAGGACGAATGCACGAACCTCCTTTGGAGACAGGCGACAGGGTGGTTAGATTGGATGGGGAGGGACGAACCGGAGCGACAAAGGGCTGAATCTCAGTGGATCATGGAAGCAAGGCCGGTCCCAACAGGTATGCT
>CM061561.1:285797771-285810271 GCA_030864225.1 Capsicum baccatum var. pendulum | reverse complement strand
AGACAGGATTTTGCCAGAGAATCATACCAGACATATGCGGACCCGAACTGCACGTTTTGATAAGATACGGAGCCTGTGCACTCAAAAAAAGGTCGCGTAATTTGTCAATGATAATTTTCGTTGAGAAAATATTTTTTTACAAATATCATTTATTAAAATTCAAAAAATATGTAAAAATAAATCAAAAATAGAAAAAATATTTATAAAAATATGAAAAAATTAAGAAAATATTCACAGCGCATGAACTAACCTTAAACCAACAATTGAGTGCATATTTGTACGTATAACGTAATGATTTAATATATTTAAATTTAAGGATATTAAATAAAAATTTTAAAAAAATATAAAAATAACGTGGGGTCATTAGGAAAATCGCCCAGAATGCAACGGATAAGTGACAACCCCAAAATATGCATATTAGAATGAAGTAGCCTTAAACCAACAATTGAGTGCGCATTTGTACGAATGACGTAATGATATAAAGATTTAAATTTAAGGATATTAAATAACAATTTGAAAAGAAGGCGACGGGACATTACGAAAACCGCCAAGACATATGAGGTAACATTGAAATATATTTAAAATAAAAAAATTCGAGCGGATATATAGAAAACTGAGTCTACAACGATGAGCAGATTGGATGAACGTCAGGAAAATATTAGGATGATCGAATGTAGGTTTACGCTCTTTTGATTTTTCCATGGTGCGTTAGTGCCTTGGTGCCACGGTACCACGGCGTCACGGTGCCTTGGTGCCATGGCGCCATGCTGCCTTGGTGCCATGCTGCCACGGTGCTATGGTGCCACGGTGCATTGGTGCCACGGTACCTTGGTGCCTTCGTGCCATGGTGCCACGGTGACATGGCATCACGGTAGTGCCTTTTTGCGTTAGTGCCATAGTTCCATGATTCCCCGGGGCCATGGTGCTGCGGTGCCACGGCGCCATGGCGCCACGGTGCCTTGGTGCCATGGTGCCTTGGTGCCATGGTGCCGCGGTGCCTTGGTTCCATGGTGCCATGGTGCCTTGGTGCATTGGTGCCATGACGCCACGGTACCAAGCTGCCTTGGTGCCATGGTGCCTGTGTTCCATGGTGCCATGGTGCCACGGTGCCTGTGTGCCACGGTGCTTGTGTGCCAAGCTGCCTTGGTGCCATGGTGCCCGCCTTGGTGCCTTGGTGCCATGGTCCCCGCCTTGGTGCCATGGCGCCAACGTGCCTAGGTGCCATGGCGCCATGGTTCCTTCGTGCCTTGGTGCCTTGGTGCCATGGCGCCATGGTGCCTTGGTGCCATGGTGCCATGGGGCCACGGTGCCATGGAGCCACGGTGCCTTGGTGCCTTGGTGCCATGGCGCCACGGAGCCATGGCGCCTTGGTGCCTTGGTGCCATGGCTCCACGGTGCCTTGCTTCCATGGAGCCATGGCGCCACAGTACCAAGCTGCCTTGGTGCCACGGTGCACGGATATCAAACTTGAGAAAGACACCACCATGGCAGGCCACCATACTTCCGTCGACGTTCGTCATTGGAGGCGTCTCCAGCATTGCACTCGACGGTCACAAAAACCTCTAATTTCGACATGCCTCCACGCACCGACGTTGTCCTCGGTGATTTGCTGAGCACTTATGCCGCACTCCGAATCGCGAAAATCCTCTAGTTGCGATGCCGTTGTTTTTCGTGAAAGGCCACTTGATATCGTATGCTTAACTGTTTGGAATGGAACTCACGCGACGCTTGGCTAACTCGGGTGAGGTGAGATCGCAACACTTGGTGGGATTTTTCAAGGATGAATGCACGAACCTCCTTTGGAGACGGGCGACTGGGTGGTTGGATTGGATGGGGAGGGATGAACCGGAGCGACAAAGAGCTGAATCCCAGTGGATCGTGGCAGCAAGGCCTGTCCCAACAGGTATGCTCACACTCGAATCCTTCTCAGAAGATCAAGGTCGGTCGGCAGTGCACGCCTCAGGGGGATCCCACCAATCAGCTTCCTTACGCCTTACGGGTTTACTCGCCTGTTGACTCGCACACATGTTAGACTCCTTGGTCTGTGTTTCAAGACGGGTTGAATGGGGAGCCCACAGGCCAGCGTCCGGAGCGCGCAGACGCCGAAGCATGCCGGAGGTGCGCGCTGCCTGCCATAATCAAGGATACGACATTCCACTAGCGTATCGAGAGCCTGGGCTTTGGCCTCCCCCCAATCCACGCTGGTCCACGACCCGGGTCGATCGGCGTACCGGCTCTTCGTCGTTCCACATCCGATCGGGGCGCATTGCCGGCCCCCATCCGCTTCCCTCCCGATAATTTCAAGCACTCTTTGACTCTCTTTTCAATGTTCTTTTCATCTTTCCCTCGCGGTACTTGTTCGCTATCGGTCACTCGCCCGTATTTAGCCTTGGATGGAATTCACCGCCCGATTTGGGCTACATTCCCAAACAACTCGACTCGTAGACAGCGCCTCGTGGTGCGACAGGGTCTGGGCACGACGGGGCTCTCACCCTCTCCGGCGCCCCCTTCAAGGGGACTTGGGCCCGGTCCGCCGCTGAGGACGCTTCTCCAGACTACAATTCGGATGACAGAGCCGCCCGATTCTAAGGCTGGGCTGTTCCCGATTCGCTCGCCGTTACTAAGGGAATCCTTGTAAGTTTCTTTTCCTCCGCTTATTGATATGCTTAAACTCAACGGGTAATCCCACCTGACCTGGGGTCGCGGTAGGAGCGCCTGAGTGCGAAAGGGTCCAGGATTCCGGACGTTCGACGGGCCGTAGCCGCGATGGTAAAGAGAGTTGAGTTGCAACCACCACTTGCCGCGACGTCCGTCGATGTGGACTCGCATTTAGGCCAGCCGCGAGCTCGAGGCGTACACGAGGCCAGTATCCGCCCCACGACGACAGAGTGGCCCGTGATTTAGCCACGATGCGAGGGTGTGAGGCGATGCGGGCAGTGATCCTTCCGCTCCACCCGAGCTCACGCCCAAGGTTTTGCAGCGACCGCCACGCCCTCCTACTCATCGGGGCCTGGCACTTGCCCCGACGGCCGGGTGTAGGTTGCGCTCTTAAGCTCTATCCATTTTCGATGCTAGTTGATTCGGAAGGTAAGTTGTTACACACTCCTTAGCGGATTTCGACTTCCATGACCACCGTCCTGCTGTCTTAATCTACCAACACCCTTTATGGGATCTAGGTTAGCGCGCATTTTGGCATCATAACTCGGCTTTCGGTTCATCCCGCATCGCCAGTTCTTCTTACCAAAAATGGCCCACTCGGAGCTCTTGATTCCGTGGCGCGGATCAACAAAGCAGTCACACCGTCCTACCTATTAAAAGTTTGAGAATAGTTTGAGGGCGTTGTGTCCCCGAGGCCTCTAATCATTGGCTTTACTCGATAGAACTCGCACGCGAGCTCCAACTATCTTGAGGGAAACTTCGGAGGGAAACAGCTACTAGACGGTTCGATTAGTCTTTTGCCCCTATACCCAAGTCATACGAACGATTTGCACGTCAGTATCGCTGCGGGCCTCCACCAAAGTTTCCTCTGGCTTCGCCCCGCTCAGGCATAGTTCACCATCTTTCGGGTCCCAACAGGTATGCTCACACTCGAACCCTTCTCAGAAGATTAAGGTCGGTCGGCGGTGCACCCCTTGGGGGGATCCCACTAATCAGCTTCCTTGCGCCTTACGGGTTTACTCGCTCGTTGACTCGTACAATGGCAGACTCCTTGGTCCCTGTTTCAAGACGGGTCGAATGGGGAGCCCACAGGCCAGCATTCGGAGCGCGCAGATGTCGAAGCACACCAGAGGTGCACGCTGCCTGCCACAATCGAGGAGATGGCATTCCACGAGTGTATCGAGAGCCTGGGCTTTGGCCGCCCCCCAATCCACGCTGATCCTCGCCCCGGGTCGATCGGCGTACCGGCTCATCGCCGTTCCACATCTGACCGGGGTGCATCGCCGGCCCCCATCCGCTTCCCTCCCAACAATTTCAAGCACTCTTTGACTCTCTTTACAAAGTCCTTTTCATATTTCCATCGCAGTACTTGACTCCCGTATTTAGACTTGGATGGAATTCACCGCCCGATTTGGGCTGCATTCCTAAACAACCCAACGCGTAGACATTGCCTCGTGGTGCGACAGGGTCAGGGCACGACGGGGCTCTCACCCTCTCTAGCGCCCCCTTCCAAGGGACTTGGGCCCGGTTCGCTGCTGAGGATGCTTCTCCAGAATACAATTCGGACGACGGAGCCACCCGATTCTAAGGCTGGGCTATTCCCGATTCGCTCGATGTTACTAAGGGAATCCTTGTAAGTTTCTTTTCCTACGCTTATTGATATACTTAAACTCAACGAGTAATCCCGCCTGACCTGCGGTCGCGGTCGCGGTCGGAGCGCCTGAGCGTGAAGGGGTCCTGGAGTCCGGACGTGCGATGGGCCATAGCCGCGACGCCAAAGAGAGTTGAGTTGCAACCACCACTTGCTGCGACGTCCATCGACGTGGACTCGCATTTAGGCTAGCCGCGAGCTCGAAGCGCACGGGAGGCCAGTATCCGCCCCATGACCACAGCGCGCCCCGTGATTGAGGCACGATGCAAGGGGGCGAAATAATGAGTGATGCCCAGGCAGATGCGCCCTCGGCCTAATGGCTTCTGGCGCAACTTTCATTCAAAGACTCGATGGTTTACGGTATTCTGTAATTCATACCTAGTATCGCATTTCACAACGTTCTTCATCGATGCGAGAGCCGAGATATCCATTGCCGATAGTCTTTTTCATTTAAAGAAGAAGCACAGGTCACCCCGATGCATGCTGCGGACGGGGCGTGAGGGGAAGGCTATCGATTCAAGTATTCCTTGGAGCTTTCTGCGCCGAGGTTCGTTGGTCGCCCGCCACGCACGCCCCATGATTGAGGCACGATGCGAGGGGGAGACACGATGAGTGACGCCCAGGTAGACGCGCCCTCGGCTTAATGGCTTCGGGCGCAACTTGCGTTCAAAGACTCGATGATTCACGGGATTCTACAATTCATACCTAGTATCGCATTTTGCAATGTTCTTCATCGATGCGAGAGCTGAGATATCCATTGTCGAGAGTCATTTTCATTTACAGAAGAAGCACAGGTCCCCCCGATGCATGCCGCAGATGGGGCGCGAGGGGAAGGCTATCGATTCAAGTATTCCTTGGTGCTTTCTGCGTCGGGGTTCGTGGATCGCCTGACGCGCGCGCTGGGTCGCGCACGCTGGGGACGGGGATAGGCGCTCATGCGGAGTGACAGAGCACCCCGCCCACACGGACTCCCCAGTTGTTAAAAACATTCACGGGGTCGTTCTGCTGTGCAGGTTTTGACAATGATCCTTCCGCAGGTTCACCTACGGAAACCTTGTTACGACTACTCCTTCCTATAAATGATAAGGTTCAATGGACTTCTCGCGACGTCGTAGGTAGCGAACAGCCCACGTCGCTGCGATTCAAAAATATCACCGGATCATTCAATCGGTAGGAGCAACGGGCGGTGTGTACAAAGGGCAGGGACGTCAACGCGAGCTGATGACTCGCGCTTACTAAGAATTCCTCGTTGAAGACCAACAATTTCAATGATCTATCCCCATCACGATGAAATTTCAAAGATTACCCGAGCATGTCGGCCAAGGCTATAAACTCATTGAATACATCAGTGTAGTGCGCGTGCGGCCCAGAACATCTAAGGGCATCACAGACCTGTTATTGCCTCAAACTTCCGCGGCCTAAAAGGCCGTAGTAAGGCCACTCTGCCACTTACAATACCCCGTCGCGTATTTAAGTTGTCTGCAAAGTATTCTGCCCGCCGCTCGATGGAAATTGTACTTCAAGGCTGCCGTCGCAACCCTTCCGCCATGGCGGCTTAGCCAACGACACGTTCCCTTGGGGGCCGAGGCCCCTACTACGGGTCGGCAAGCGGACGGCGGGTGCATGCATCGCTTCTAGCCCAGATTCTAACTTAGAGGCATTCAGTCATAATCCAGCACACGGTAGCTTTGCACCACCGGCTTTTCAACCAAGCGCGATGACCAATTGTCTGAATCAACGGTTTCTATCATACTGGGTTGAATTACAATTGCGATACTGTCACCAGTAGGGTAAAACTAACCTGTCTCACGACGGTCTAAACCCAGCTCACGTTCCCCATTGGTGGGTGACAATCCAACACTTGGTGAATTCTGCTTCACAATGATAGGAAGAGACGACATCGAAGGATCAAAAAGCAACGTCCCTATGAACGCTTGGCTTCCACAAGCCAGTTATCCTTGTGGTAACTTTTCTGACACCTCTAGCTTCAAATTCCAAAGGTTTAAAGGATCGTTATGCCACGCTTTCACGGTTCGTATTTTTACTGGAAATCAGAATCAAAAGAGCTTTTACCCTTCTTTTCCACATGAGATTTCTGTTCTCGTTGAGCTCATCGTAGGAGACCTACATTATCTTTTAACAGATGTGCCGCCCCGTCCAAACTCCCCACCTAACTATGTCTTCCGCCCGGATCAGCCCGCAGAGCGAGCCTTGGGTCCAAAAAGAGGGGCAGTGCCCCGCTTCCGATTCACGGAATAAGTAAAATAATGTTAAAAGTAGTGGTATTTCACTTTTGCCTTTCGGCTCCCACTTATACTACACCTCTCAAGTCATTTCACAAAGTCGGACTAGAGTCAAGCTCAACAGGGTCTTGTTTCCCCGCTGTTTTTGCTAAGCCCGTTCCCTTGGCTGTGGTTTTGCAGGATAGTAGACAGGGACAGTGGGAATCTCGTTAATCCATTCATGCGCGTCACTAATTAGATGACGAGGCATTTGGCTACCTTAAGAGAGTCATAGTTACTCCCGCCGTTTACCCGGGCTTGGTTGAATTTCTTCACTTTGACATTCAGAGCACTGGGAAGAAATCACATTGCGTGAGCATCCGTTGGGACTATCGCGATGCTTTGTTTTAATTAAACAGTTGGATTCCCCTTGTTCATACCAGTTCTGAGTTGGCTGTTCGACGCGTGGAGAAGGCCCCCGAAGGAACCGTTCCCAGTCCGTCCCCCGACCGGCATGTGGTGACCCGCTCTCACCGCGGGAGCAGCTCGAGCAGTCCACCGACAGCCGACGGGTTCAGTACTGGGACCCCCGTGCCCAGCCCTCAAAGCCAATCCTTTTCCCAAACTTACGAATCCATTTTGACGACTTTCCTTGCCTACATTGTTCCATCGACCAGAGGTTGTTCACCTTGAAGACCTGATGCGGTTATGAGTACGACAGGGTGTGGACGGCATTCGATCCTCTTGATTTTCAAGGGCCGTCGGGAGCGCATCGGACACCATGCGACATGCGGTGCTCTTCCCACCGCTGGACCCTACCTCCGGCTGAGCCGATTCCAGGGTGGGCAGGCTGTTAAACAGAAAAGATAACTCTTCCTGAGGCTCCCGCCGATTTCTCCGGACTTCCTCATGTTGGCGTCGACCGCCACGTCCAGGCTAAGGAATGTTAACCCGATTCCCTTTTGAAGCTCGCACGAAACGCACTATCTGTCAGGGTTTCCCCGACCCTTAGGATCGACTAACCCATGTGCAAGTGCCGTTCACATGGAACCTGTCCCCTCTTCGGCCTTCAAAGTTCTCATTTGAATATTTGTTACTACCACTAAGATCTGCACCGACGCCTGCTCCGCCTGGGATCGCGCCCAAGGTTTTGCAGTGACTGCCACGCCCTCCTACTCATCGGGGCCTGGCACTTGCCCCGACGGCTGAGTGTAAGTCGCGCATTTAAGCGCCATCCATTTTTTAGGCTAGTTGATTCGGCAGGTGAGTTGTTACACACTTCTTTCCTGATTTCGACTTCCATGACCACCGTCCTGCTGTCTTAATCGACCAATACCCTTTGTGGGATCTAGCTTAGTGCACATTTTGGCATCGTAACCCGGCTTCTGATTCATCCCGCATCGCCAGTTCTGCTTACCAAAAATGGCCCACTCGGAGCTCTTGATTCCGTGGTGCGGCTCAACGAAGCAGTCGCGCCGTCCTACCTATTTAAAGTTTGAGAATAGTTCGAGGGAGTTATGTCCCCGAGGCCTCTAATCATTGGCTTTACCCGATAGAATTCGCATGCGAGCTCCAGCTATCCTGAGGGAAACTTCGGAGAGAACCAGCTACTAGACGGTTCGATTAGTCATTCGCCCCTATACCCAAGTTAGACGAACTATTTGCACCTCAGTATCGCAGCGGGCCTCCACCAGAGTTTCCTCTGGATTCACCCCGCTCAGGCATAGTTCACCATCTTTCGGGTCCCGACAGGTATGCTCACACTCAAACCCTTCTCAGAAGATCAAGGTCGGTCGGTGGTGCACCCCTCGGGGGGATCCCACCAATCAGCTTCCTTGCACCTTACGGGTTTACTCGCCCGTTGACTCGCACACATGTCAGACTCCTTGGTCCGTGTTTCAAGATGGGTCGAATGAGGAGCCCACAGGCTAGCGTCCGAAGCACACAGATGCGGAAGCACGCTGGAAGTTTGCGCTGCCAGCCACAATTGAGGAGACGGCATTCCACGAGTATATCGAGAGCCCAGACTTTAGCCGCCCCCCCCCCCCAATCCACGCTGGTACACGCCCCGGGTCAATCGGCGTACCGGCTCGTCGCCGTTCCACATTCTACAGGGGCGTATTGCCAGCCACCATCCGCTTCCCTCCCGACAATTTGAAGCAGTCTTTGACTCTCTTTTCAATGTCCTTTTAATCTTTACCTCACAGTACTTGTTCGCTATCGGTCTCTCGCTCGTATTTGGCCTTGGATGGAATTCAACGCCCGATTTGGGCTGCAGACTATAATTCGGATGACGGAGCCGCCCGGTCCACCGCTGAGGACGCTTCTCCAGACTATAATTCGGACGACGGAGCCGCCCGATTCTAAGGCTGGGCTGTTCTAGATTCACTCGTCGTTACTAAGGGAATCTTTGTAAGTTTCTTTTCCTCCGCTTATTGATATGCTTAAACTCAACGGGTAATCCTGCCTGACCTGGGGTCGCGGTCGGAGCGCTTGAGCGCGAAGGGGTCCTGGAGTCCGGACGCGCTACGGGCCGTAGCCGCGATGGCAAAGAGAGTTGAGTTGCATCAACTACTTGCCGCGACGTCCGTCGAAGTGTACTCGCATTTAGTCCAGCCACGAGCTCAAGGCGCACGGGAGGCCAGTATCCTCCCCGCGACGATAGTGCACCCCGTAATTGAGGCATGATGCGAGGGGGCAATGCGATGCGTGACGTCTAGGCAGATGTGTCCTCGGCCTAATGGATTTGGGCTTAACTTCCGTTCAAAGACTCGATGGTTCACGGGATTCTGCAATTCACACCAACTATCACATTTCACAATGTTCTTCATCGATGCGAGAGTCAATATATCCATTGCTGAGAGTCGTTTTTGTTTACAGAAGAAGCACAGGTCCCCCCGACGCACTCCGCAGATGGGGAGAGAGGGGCAGGCTATCGATTCAAGCATTCCTTGGCACTTTTCACGCTGGGGATGGGGGGAGGCGCTCGTACGGAGTGCCGGAGTGCCCCGCCCGCGCGGACTCCCCAGTTGTTAAACACGGTCGCGGGGTCGTTCTGCTATGCAGGTTTGGACAATGATCCTTCCACAGGTTCACCTACGGAAACCTTGGTACGACTTCTCCTTCCTCTAAATGATAAGGTTCAATGGACATTTCACCGGATCATTCAATCAGTAGGAGCGACGGTGGGTGTGTACAAATGGCAGGGACGTAGTAAATGCGAGCTGATGACTCGCGCTTACTAGGAATTACTCGTTGAAGACCAACAATTTCAATGATCTATCCCTATCATGATGAAATTTCAAAGATTACCTGAGCATGTCGGCCAAGGCTATAAACTCATTGAATACATCAGTGTAGTGCGCGTGCAGCCCAGAACATCTAAGGGCATCACAGACCTGTTATTGCCTCAAACTTCCGTGGCCTAAAAGGCCGTAGTCCCTCTAAGAAGCTGGCCGTGAAGGGATACCTCCGGATAGCAAGTTAGCAGGCTGAGGTCTCGTTCGTTAACGGAATTAACCAGACATATTGCTCCACCAACTAAGAACGGTCATGCACCACCACCAATAGAATCAAGAAAGAGCTCTCAATCTGTCGATCCTTACTATGTCTGGACCTGGTAAGTTTCCCCGTGTTGAGTCAAATTAAGTCGCAGGCTCCACTCTTGGTGGTGCCCTTCCGTCAATTCCTTTAAGTGTAAGCCTTGCGACCATACTCCCTCCGGAACCCAAAAACTTTGATTTCTCATAAGGTGCTGGTGGAGTCCTAAAAGCAACATCCGCTGATCCCTTGTCGACATCGTTTATGGTTGAGACTAGGACGGTATCTGATCGCCTTCGATCCCCCAACTTTCGTTCTTGATTAATCAAAAAACCCTTGGCAAATGCTTTTGTAGTTGTTCGTCTTTCATAAATCCAAGAATTTCCCCTCTGACTATGAAATATGAATGCCCCCGACTATCCCTGTTGATCATTACTCCGATACCGAAGGCCAACATAATAGGACCGAAATCCTATAATGTTATCCCATGCTAATGTATACAGAGCGTAGGCTTGCTTTGAGCACTCTAATTTCTTCAAAGTAACAGCGTCGGAGGCACGACCCAACCAGTTAAGGCCAGGAGCGCATCTCCGACAGAAGGGATGAGACGATCGGTGCACACCATAGGCGAACCGGCCGGCCCATCCCAAAGTCCAACTACGAGCTTTTTAACTACAACAACTTAAATATACGCTGTTGGAGCTGGAATTACCGCGGCTACTGGCACCAGACTCTCCCTTCAATGGATCCTCGTTAAGGGATTTAGATTGTACTCATTCCAATTACCAGACTCATTGAGCCCGGTATTGTTATTTATTGTCACTACCTCCCCGTGTAATGATTGGGTAATTTACGTGCCTATTGCCTTCCTTAGATATGGTAGTCATTTCTCAGGCTCCCTCTCCGGAATCGAACCCTAATTCTCCGTCACCCGTCACCACCATGGTAGGCCACTATCCTACCATCGAAAGCTAATAGGGTAGAAATTTGAATGATGCGTCGTCAGCACAATGGTCGTGCGATCCGTCGAGTTATCATGAATCATCGCAGCAACGGGCAGAGCCCGCATCGACCTTTTATCTAATAAATGCATCTCTTCCAAAAGTCGGGGTTTATTGCACGTATTTGCTCTAGAATTACTACGGTTATTTGAGTAGTAGATACCATCAAACAAACTATAACTAATTTAATGAGCCAATCGCAGTTTCACAGTCTGAATTTGTTTATACTTACATATGCATGGCTTAATCTTTAAGACAAGCATATGACTACTGGCAGGATCAACCAGGTAGCATTCCTCATCGATGTCGGCGTCGTATGAGCCCGGCCTGCCCACTGGGGCGCAGACGGATTCAAGTGAGCGTGACCGTCATTTACAAAGAGCGTCGTACAGGCCAGATAGGAGCCGATGAAGGCCTCATGCCCGCTGCGTCTGCCACATTCGAGAATCCGGACCACTGCTCGCAGACCATGACATCAGACAATGAAGCGAGGGAGTAGTGGCTTGCGAGGGCGGCCTTTGGATTCGCCCCGTGCACGAAATGCGAGAGACGAAGGGCGATCGATAAAACTTGATAATGCCTGGGCATTAGGTATAAAGCACAGGAAACCGACTTCTAGCAAGCCTACATTGCGCTTGCCCCACGACTGAGATGGAAGGTGGGTCAAGACGTCGCTGCTCGAGCAGGGATCCAACCTAACCGCACGTGCTGAACACAACTCACGCACCATGCGTCCAAATGCTCCGTCGGTGAACGCCCGACATCGGCCCCAATGCCCGACAATAGATGTCGTGCGCTTCTGCCCATGCAGACGTTGCAAGGCTGAAGCAAGTCCCGCTTGACATGATAGCCCGCTCGTGGGGGAAGCATAGGAGATAAAGGCACGCCGAGGCTCATTCACGGGCGCCGCCCACTCCGCCGCCAGCGCTAGCCGCTGATTGGGCTCGGTTGCATGCGTGCAGCGCCTGGAGCTTGCCCTGAGAACAGCATCCAATACTCGCCGCTCGTACGAAGAAACCGACTCGTTCGAAGTCTAGCGCCAGCAGCCCCATCGTGGATGACGCCACCGATAACCGACATGAGCATACAATGAAGAGCCACGAATTGGGCTCGTCTGCATGCGTGCAACGCCTAGAGCTTACCCAGAGAGCAGCATCCAGTACTCGCCGCTCGTACGAAGGCACCACCTCATCCGAAGTCTAGCGCCAGCAGCCCCATCGTAGACGACGCTACCGATAACCGACACGAGCGTACAATAAAGCACCACCGACGTTGCTATACGGGCACGGACAGCTCGCACGGACTAGCCATGTATGCTGCCATGCGCCCACGCTGCTCGCCGAATGACGTAACGATATAAAATATTTAAATTTAAGGATATTAAATAAAAATTTGAAAAGAAAGCGATGGGACATTACGAAAACCGCC
>CM061561.1:285787771-285792771 GCA_030864225.1 Capsicum baccatum var. pendulum | reverse complement strand
GATTCAAGTATTCCTTGGCGCATTCCGCACCGGGGTTCGTTGGACGCCCGCGCGCGCGCCGGGGACGGGGGGATGCGCTCGTGCGGAGTGTCAGAGCACCCCGCCCGCACAGACTCCCCAGTTGTTAAACACGTTTACGGGGTCATTCTGTTGTGCAGGTTTTGACAATGATCCTTCCGCAGGTTCACCTACGGAAACCTTGTTACGACTTCTCCTTCCTCTAAATTATAAGGTTCAATGGACTTCTTGCGACGTCGCGGGCAGCAAACCGCCCACATCACCGCGATCCGAACATTTCACCGGATCATTCAATCGGTAGGAGCGACGGGCGGTGTGTACACAGGGCAGAGACTTAGTCAACGCGAGCTGATGACTCGCGCTTACTAGGAATTCCTCGTTGAAGACCAACAATTTCAATGATCTATCCCCATCACGATGAAATTTCAAAGATTACCAGAGCCTGTCGGCCAAGGCTATAAACTCGTTGAATACATCAGTGTAGTGCGCGTGCGGCCCAGAACATCTAAGGGCATCACAGACCTCTTATTGCCTCAAACATCCGCGGCCTAAAAGGCCGTAGTCCCTCTAAGAAGCTGGCCGCGAAGGGATACCTCCGTATAGCTAGTTAGCAGGCTGAGGTCTCGTTCGTTAATGGAATTATCCAGACAAATCGCTCCCAACTAAGAACGGACAAGCACCACCACCAATACAATCAAGAAAGAGCTCTCAGTGTGTCAATCCTTACTATGTCTAGACCTGGTAAGTTTCCCCATATTGAGTCAAATTAAGCCGCAGGCTCCACTCCTGGTGGTTCCCTTCCGTCAATTCCTTTAAGTTTCAGCCTTGCGACCATACTCCCCCCGGAACCCAAAAACTTTGATTTCTCATAAGGTGCCGGTGGAGTCCTAAAAGCAACATCCGCTGATCCGTGGTCGGAATCGTTTATGGTTGAGACTAGGACGGTATCTGATCGCCTTCGAGCCCCCAACTTTCGTTCTTGATTAATGAAAACATCCTTGGCAAATGCTTTCGCAGTTGTTCGTCTTTCATAAATCCAAAAATTTCACCTCTGACTATGAAATACGAATGCCCCCGATTGTCCCTGTTAATCATTACTCCGATCCCGAAGGCCAACGTAATAGGACCGAAATCCTATAATATTATCCCATGCTAATGTATACAGAGTGTAGTATTGCTTTGAGCACTCTAATTTCGTCAAAGTAACAGCGTCGGAGGCACGACCCGGCCAGTCAAGGCTAGAAGCGCATCGCCGACAGAAGGGACGAGTCGATCGGTGCACACTATAGGTGGACCGGCCGGCCCATCCCAAAGTCCAACTACGAGCTTTTTAACTGCAACAACTTAAATATACATTATTGGAGCTGGAATTACCGCGGCTGCTGGCACCAGACTTGCCCTGCAATGGATCCTCTTTAAGGGATTTAGATTGTACTCATTCATATTACCAGACTCATTGAGCCCGGTATTATTATTTATTGTCACTACCTCCCCGTGTCAGGATTGGGTAATTTTTGCGCCTGCTGCCTTACTTGGATGTGGTAGCCATTTCTCAGGCTCCCTCTCCGGAATCGAACCCTAATGCTCCATCACTCGTCACCACCATGGTAGGCCACTATCGTACCATCGAAATTTTATAGGGCAGAAATTTGAATGATGCATTGCCGGCACGATTGCCATACAATTCATTGAGTTATCATGAATCATCGCAGCAATGGGCAGAGCCCGCGTCGACCTTTTATCTAATAAATGCATATCTTCCAGAAGTTGGGGTTTGTTGCACGTATTAGCTCTAGAATTACCATGGTTATCCGAGTATTAGATACCATCAAACAAACTCTAACTGATTTAATGAGCCATTCGTAGTTTCACAGTCTGAATTTGTTCATACTTACACATGCATGGCTTAATCTTTGAGACAAGCATATGACTACTGGCAGGATCAACCAGGTAGCATTCCTGATCGACGTCGGCGTTGCATGAGCCAAGCCTGCCAGTGGGCGCGCGGACGGATTCAAGGTGAGCGCGACCGTCATTTGCAAGGAGCGTCGTACGGGGCAGATAGGAGCCGATGAAGGCCCCATGCCCGCTGCGTCTGCCTCTCCCGGACCGCCGCACTCGGACCGCCGCTCGCAGACCACGACATCACACAACGAAGCGAGGGAGTCATTGGATGCGAGGGAAGCCTTTTGATTCGCCCAGCACACGAAATGTGAGCGGCGAAGGGCGATCGATAAAACTTGATAATGCCTGAGCATTAGGTATGCAGCACAGGAAAGCGACTTCGAGCAAGCCTACATTGCGCTTACCCCGCGACTGAGATAGCAGGTGGGTCAGTACGTCGCTGCTGGACCAGGGATCCAACCTAACCGCAAGTGCTGAATATAACTCACGCACCGTGCGTCCAAATGCTCCGTCGATGCACGCCCGGCCCCGGCCCCAATGCCCGATAAAAGATATCGTGCGCTGCTGCCTATACGGATGTTTAAAGGCTGAAGCAACTCCATCTTGACACGATTGCCCTCCCGTGGGGGGAGCATAGGAGATGAAGGCACGTCGAGGCTCATGCACGGGCGTCGCCCACGTCGGTCGCCGGCACTCGCCGCGGATTGGGCTCGGACGCATGCGTGCAGCGCCTGGAGCATGCCCCGAGAGCAGCATCCAGTACTCGCCGCTCGCACGAAGGCACCGCCTCGTCCAAAGTCTAGCGCCAGTAGCCCCGTCGTGGACAATGCCACCGATAACCGACACGAGCGTACAATAAAGCGCCGCCGACGTTTCTACACAAGCACGGATGGCTCGCACGAACTAGCCATGCATGCTGCCTTGCGCCCACGCTGCTCGCCGACATGGCCACTGAGCGCCTATGCCAACTACCGACAGTCGCCTTGAAGTGCCTTCAACACCTCTACCCCCCTTATATATGCTTAAAAAAAAACCAAGTGATAGGAGTAGACATGATTTTACCAGAGAATCATACCAGACATATACGGACCCGAACTGCACGTTTTGATGAGATACGGAGCCTGTGCACTCACAAAAAGGTCGCGAAATTTGTAAATGATAATTTTCGTTGAGAAAATATTTTTTTACAAATATCATTTATTAAAATTCAAAAAATATGTAAAAATAAATCAAAACTAGAAAAAATATTTATAAAAAATATGAAAAAATTAGGAAAATATTCTCAGCGCATGAAATAACCTTAAACCAACAATCGAGTGCATATTTGTACGTATAACGTAATGATATAAAATATTTAAATTTAAGGATATTAAATAAAAATTTTTAAAAAATATAAAATAACGTGGGGTCATTAGGAAAATCGCCCAGAATGCAACGGATAAGTGACAACCCCAAAATATGCATATTAGAATGAAGTAGCCTTAAACCAACAATTGAGTGCGCATTTGTACGAATGACGTAACGATATAAAATATTTAAATTCAAGGATATTAAATAAAAATTTGAAAAGAAGGTGAAGGGACATTACGAAAACCACCACGACATATGAGGTAACATTGAAATATATTTAAAATAAAAAAATTAGAGCGGATATGTAGAAAAATGAGTATGCAATGGTGAGGAGGATGGATGAACGTCAGGAAAATATTAGGATGATCAAACGTAGGTTTACGCTCTTTTGATTTTGCAACGGTGCGTTAGTGCCTTGGTGCCACGGTGCCACGACGCCATGGTGCCTTGGTGCCATGGCGCCATCTTGCCTTGGTGCCATGGTGCCACAGTGCTATGGTACCACGATGCATTGGTGCCATGGTGCCTTGGTTCCTTGGTGCCATGGTGCCATGGCACCACGACAGTGCCTTGGTGCGTTGGTGCCATGGTTTCACGATGCCCCAGTTCCATGGTGCCATGGTGCCGCGGTGCCATGGTGCCGCGGTGCCATGGTGCCGCGGTGCCATGGTGTCGCGGTGCCTTGCTGCCTTGGTGCCATGGTGCCATGGTGCCATGGTGCTTTTGTGCCTTGGTGCCATGGCGCCACGGTGCCAAGCTGCCTTAGTGCCATGGTGTCTGTGTGCCATGGTGGCATGGTGCTACAGTGCCTGCGTGCCACGGTGCCTGTGCGCCAAGCTGCCTTGGTTCCATGGTGCCTGTGTGACCCGGTGCCATGGTGCCATAGCGCCGCGCCGCCTTGGTGCCATGGGGCAAAGGTGCCTTGGTGCCATGGGGCCATGGTGCCTTGGTGCCTTGGTGCCTTGGTGCCATGGCGCCACGGTTCCTTGGTGCCATGGCGCCACGGTGCCATGGCGCCACGGTTCCACGGTGCCTTGGTGCCACGGCGCCACGGAGCCATGGTGCCTTGGTGCCTAGGTGCCATGGCGCCACGGTGCCTTGGTGCCATGGCGCCACGGTGCCAAGCTGCCTTGGTGCCACGGTGCACGAATATCCAACTTGACAAAGACACCACCATGGCAGGCCACTATACGTCCGTAGACGTTCGTCATTGGAGGCGTCTCCAGCATTGCACTCGACGTCACAAAAATCTCTAATTACGGCATGCCTCCACGCACTGACGTTGTTCTCATTGCTTCGCTGAGCACTTGTGCCGCACTCTGAATCACAGAAATCCTCCAGTTGCAATGTCATTGTTTTTCGCGAAAGGCCACTTGATATCGTATGCTTAACTATTTGGAATGGAACGCACGCGACGCTTGGCTAACTCGGGTTAGATGAGCTCACAGCACTTGGTGGGATTTTTCATGGACGAATGCACGAACCTCCTTTGGAGACGGGCGGCAGGGTGGTTGGATTGGATGGGGAGGGAAGAACCGGAGCGACAAACGGCTGAATCTCAGTGGATCGTGGCAGCAAGGCCACTCTGCCACTTACAATACCACGTCGTGTATTTAAGTTATCTACAAAGGATTCTGCCCACTGCTCGATGGAAGTTGTACTTCATGGCGGCCGCCGCGACCCTTCCGCTGCTGCGTCTTAGCCAACGACACGTTCCCTTGGGGGCC
>CM061561.1:285777771-285785271 GCA_030864225.1 Capsicum baccatum var. pendulum | reverse complement strand
CGCCAGAGGAGCGCGCTGCCTTCCACAATCGAGGAGATGGCATTGCACGAGTGTATCGAGAGCCCGGGCTTTGGACACCCCCCCAATCCACGTTGATCCATGCCCTAGGTCGATCGACATACCGGCTCGTCGCTGTTCCACATCCGACCGGGGCGCATCGTCGGCCCCCATTCGCTTCCCTCCCAACAATTTTAAGCACTCTTTGACTCTCTTTATAAAGTCCTTTTCATCTTTCCCTCGCGGTACTTGTTCGCTATCGGTCTCTCGCCCGTATTTAGACTTGGATGGAATTCACCGCCCAGTTTGGGCTGCATTCCCAAACAACCCGACTCTTAAACATCGCCTCGTGGTGTGACAGGATCCGGGCACGATGGGGCTCTCACCCTCTCCGGCGCCCCCTTCCAGGGGACTTGGGCCTGGTCCGCCGCTGAGGACGCTTCTCCAGACTACAATTCGGACGACGGAGCTGCCCGATTCTAAGGCTGGGCTATTCCCTATTCGCTTGCCGTTACTAAGGGAATCCTTGTAAGTTTATTTTCCTCCGCTTATTAATATGCTCAACTACGAGCTTTTTAACTGTAACAACTTAAATATACGCTATTGGAGCTGGAATTACCGCGGCTGCTGGCACCAGACTTGCCCTCTAATGGATCCTCGTTAAGGGATTTAGATTGTACTCATTCCAATTACCAGACTCATTGAGCCCGGTATTGTTATTTATTTTTACTACCTCCTCATGTCAGGATTGGGTAATTTGCACGCCTGCTGCCTTCCTTGGATGTGGTAGCCGTTTCTCAGGCTCTCTATCCGGAGTCGAACCCTAATTCTCCATCACCCGTCACCACCATGGTAGGCCACTATCCTACCATCGAAAGTTGATAGGGCAGAAATTTGAATAATGCATCGCTGGCATGATGGCCGTGCGATCCGTTTAGTTATCATGAATCATCGCAGCAATGGACAGAGCCCGCGTCGACCTTTTATCTAATAAATGCATCTCTTGCAGAAGTCGGGGTTTGTTGCGCATATTAGCTCTAGAATTACTATGGTTATCCGAGTAGTAGATACCATCAAACAAACTATAACTAATTTATTGAGTCATTCGCAGTTTATCAGTCTGAATTTGTTCATACTTACACATGCATGGCTTAATCTTTGAGACAAGCATATGACTACTGGAAAGATCAACCAGGTAGCATTCCTCATCAACGTCGGCATCGCATGAGCCCAGCCTGCCCGCGGGGGCGCGGACAGATTCAAGGTGAGCGCGATCGTCATTTGCAAGGAGCGTCGTACGGGGAAGATAGGAGCCGATGAAGGCCCCATGCCCGCTGCGTCTGCCGAATCTGAGAATCTGAATCGCCGCTCGCGGACCACGACATCGCATGACAAAGCGAGGGTGTCATGGGATGCGAGGGCGGCCTTCTGATTCGCCCCGCGCACGAAATGCGAGGGGCGAAGGGCGATCGATAAAACTTTATAATGCCTGGGCATTAGGTCTGCAGCATAGGAAACCGACTTCGAGCAAGCCTGCATTGCGCTTGCCCCATGACTAAGATGGCAGGTAGGTCAGGACGTCGCCGCTCGAGCAGGGATCCAACCTAACTGCACATGCTGAACACAACTCACGCACCATGCGTCTAAATGCTCCGTCGATGCATGCCCGACACCGGCCCCAACACCCGATAATAGATGCCGTGCGCTGCTGCCCATGCAGGTGTTACAAGGCTGAAACAAGTCCTGATTGACAAGATAGCCCGCCCGTTGGGGGAGCAGAGGAGATAAAAGCATGCCGAGGCTCATGCATGGGCGCCGCCCACACCGGCTGCCGGCGCTCGCTGTAGATTGGGCTCGGCCGCATGCATGCAGCGCCTGGAGCTTGCCCCGAGAGTAGCATCCAGTACTCGTTGCTGGCACGAAGGCACCGCCTCGTTTGAATTCTAGCGCCAGCATCCCCATCGTGGACGATGACATCGATAACCGACATGAGTGTACAATAAAGCACCGCCGACGTTGCTACACGGGCACGGATGGCTCGCACGGACTGGCCATGTATGCTGCCATGCGTCCACGCTGCTCGCCGACATGGTCACTGAGCGCCTATGCCATCTACCGACAGTCGCCTTGAAGTGCCTTCAACACCTCTACCCCCCTTATATATGCTTAAAAAAAAACCCAATTGACAGGAGTAGACATGATTTTGCCAGAGAATCATACCAGACATATGCGGACCCGAACTGCTTATTTTGATGAGATACAGATCCTGTGCACTCACAAAAAGGTCACGTAATTTGTAAATGATAATTTTCGTTGAGAAAATTTTTTTTACAAATATCATTTATTAAAATTCAAAAAATATGTATAAATAAATCAAAAATAGAAAAAATATGAAAAAAATTAGAAAAATATTCTCAGCGCATGAACTAACCTTAAACCAATAATCGAGTGAATATTTGAACGTATAACGTAACGATATAAAATATTTAAATTTAAGGATATTAAATAAAAATTTTTAAAAAATATAAAAATAACGTGGGGTCATTAGGAAAATCGCCCAGAATGCAACGGATAAGTGACAACCCAAAAATATGCTTATTAGAATGAAGTAACCTTAAACTAACAATTGAGTACGCATTTCTATGACTGACGTAACGATATAAAATATTTAAATTTAAGGATATTAAATAAAATTTTTAAAAGAAGGCGACGGGACATTACGAAAACCGCCATCACATATGAGGTAACATTGAAATATATTTAAAATAAAAAAATTAGAGCGGATATATAGAAAAATGAGTATACAACTATGAGGAGGATGGATGAACATCAGGAAAATATTAGGATGATCGAACGTAGGTTTACGCTGTTTTGATTTTGCACCGGTGCATTAGTGCCTTGGTGCCACGGTGCCACGACGCCACGGTGCCACGGTGCTATGGTGCCACGATGCCTTGGTGCCACGGTACCTTGGTGCCTTGGTGCCATGGTGCCACGGTGCTATGGCACCACGGCAGTGCCTTGGTACGTTGGTGCCATGGTGCCATGATGCCCCGGTGCCATGGTGCCGCGGTGCCACAGCGCCATGGCGCCACAGTGCCGCGGTGCCATGATGTCGTGGTGCCATGGTGCCGCGGTGCCTTGCTGCCTTGGTGCCATGGTGCCATGGTGCCATGGTGCCTTGGTTCCTTGGTGCCGTGGCGCCACGGTGCCAAGCTGCCTTGGTGCCATGGTGCATGTGTGCCACGGTGCCATGGTGCAACGGTGCCTGTGTGCCACAGTGCTATGGTGCCACGGTGCCTGTGTGCCAAGCTGCCTAGGTTCCATGGTTCCTGTATGACACGGTGCCATAGTGCCACGGCTCCGCGCTGCCTTGGTCCCATGGCGCCAAGATGCCTAGGTGCCATGGCGCCATGGTGCCTTGGTGCCTTGGTTCCATGGCTCCACGGTGCCTTGGTGCCATAGTGCCATGGCGCCACGGTGCAATGGCGCCACGGTGCCTTGGTGCCTTGGTGCCATGGAGCCACGGAGCCATGGTGACTTGGTGCCATGGCGCCACAGTCCCTTGGTGCCAAGGCGCTACGGTGCCAAGCTGCCTTTGTGCCATTGCACTCGACGGTCACAAAAACCTCTAATTGTGGCATGCCTCCACGCACCGACATTGTGGAGCCACGGTGCATTGGTGCCATAGTGCCACGGTGCTATGGTGCCACGGTGCGTTGGTGCCACGGTGCCTTGGTGCCTTGGTGCCACGTTGCCATGGCACCACGAAAGTGCCTTGGTGCGTTGGTGCCACGATGCCCCGGTACCATGGTGCCGCGGTGCCACGGTGCCATGGCGCCACGGTGCCTTGGTTCCATGGTGCCATGGTGCGTTGCTGTCGCGGTGCCATGGTGCGTTGCTTCCTTGGTGCCATGTCGCCACGGTGCCAAGCCGCCTTGGTGACATGGTGCCTGTGTGCCATGGTGCCACGGTGCTATGGTGCCACTATTCCTGTGTGCCAAGCTGCCTTGGTGCCATAGTGCCTGTCTGACACGGTGCCATGGTGCCATGGCACCACGCCACCTTGGTGCCATGGCGCCATGGTGCCTTGGTGCCATGGCGCCACGGTGCCTTGGTGCCTTGTTGCCATGGTGCCATGGTGCAACGGTGCCATAGCGCCACGGTTCCACGGTGCCACGGTACCATGGCGCCATGATGCCACGGTGCCATGGCACCACGGTGCCTTGGTTCCTGTATGCGAAGCTGCCTTGGTGCCATGGTGCCTGTCTGACACGGTGCCATGGTGCCATGGCGCCACGCCGCCTTGGTGCCATGGCGCCTTGGTGCCTAGGTGCCATGGCGCCATGGTGCCTTGGTTCCTTGGTGCCATGGAGCCATGGTGCCTTGGTGCCATGGTGCCATGGCGCCACGGTGCCATGGCGCCACGGTGCCATAGTGCCTTGGTGCCTTGGTGCCATGGCACCACGGTGCCTTGGTGACTTGGTACCTTGGTGCCATGGCGCCACGGAGCCATGGTGCCTTGGTGCCTTAGTGCCATGGCGCCACGGTGCCAAGATGCCATGGTTCCACGGTGCATGGATATCCAACTTGACAGAGACACCACCATGGCGGGCCACTATACGTCCGTCGACGTTCGTCATTGGAGGCGTCTCCAGCATTGCACTCGATGGTCACAAAAACCTCTAATTGCGGCATTCCTCCATGCACCAAACTTATTCTCGGCGCTTTGCTGAGCCCTTATGTTGCACTCCGAATTGCGAAAATCCTCCAGTTGTGATGCCATTGTTTTTCGCGAAAGGCCACTTGATATCGTATGCTTAACTGTTTGGAATGGAACGCACGTGACGCTTGGCTAACTCGGGTGAGGTGAGCTCGCAACACTTGGTGTGATTTTTCAAGTACGAATGCACAAACCTCCTTTAGAGACGGGCGGCAGGGTGGTTGGATTGGATGGGGAGGGACGGACCGGAGCAACAAAGGGCTGAATCTCAGTGGATCGTCGCAATAAGGCCACTCTGCCACTTACAATACCCCATCGCGTATTTAAGTTGTCTGCAAATGATTCTGCCCGCCGCTAGATGGAAATTGTACTTGAAGGCGGCCGTCGCGACCCTTCCGCCGCAGTGGCTTAGCCAACGACACGTGCCCTTGGGGGCCGAGGCCCCTACTGCGGGTCGGCAAGAAGACGGCGGGCGCATGCATCGCTTCTAGCCCGGATTCTGACTTAGAGGCGTTCATTCATAATCCAGCACACGGTAGCTTCGCGCCACTTGCTTTTCAACCAAGCGCGATGACCTCTTGTCTGAACCAAGAGTCAAGCTCAACAGGCTTGTTTCCCCGCTGTTTCTGCCAAGCTCGTTCCCTTGGCTGTGGTATCGCTGGATAGTAGACAGGGATCGTGGGAATCTCATTAATCCATTCATGCGCGTCACTAATTAGATGATGAGGCATTTGGCTACCATAATAGAGTCATAGTTACTCCCACCGTTTAACCGCGTTTGGTTGAATTTCTTCACTATGACATTCAGAGCACTGCGCAGAAATCACATTGCGTTTGCATCCGTTGGGACCATCGCAATGCTTTGTTTTAATTAAACAGTCGGATTCCCCTTGTCCGTACCAGTTCTGAGTGGGCTGTTCGACGTGCGGGGAAGGCCCCCGAAGGAATCGTTCCCAGTTCGTCCCCCGGCCGGCACGCGGCGACCCGCTCTCACCGCGGGAACAGCTCGAGCAGTCCACCGACAGCCGACGGGTTCGGGACTGGGTCCCCCATTCCCATACCTCAGAGCCAATCCTTTTCCCAAACTTACGAATCCATTTTGACTACTTTCCTTTCCTACATTGTTCCATCGACCAGAGGTTGTTCACCTTGAATACCTGATGCGGTTATGAGTACGACCGGGTGTGGACGGCATTCGGTCCTCTGGATTTTCAAGGGCTGCCGGGAACGCACCGGACACCATGCGACGTACGGTGCTCTTCCAGCCGCTGGACCCTACCTCCGACTGAGCCGATTCCTGGGTGGGCAGGCTGTTAAACAGAAAAGATAACTCTTTCTGAGGCTTCCGCCGATGTCTCTGGACTTTCTAACGTTTCCGTCGACCACCACGTCCCGATTCAGGAATTTTAACCCGATTCCCTTTCGGAGCTCACGCGAAATGCGCTATCTGTCGGGGTTTCCCCGACCCTTAGGATCGACTAACCAATGTGCAAGTGCCATTCACATGGAACCTTTCCCCTCTTCGGCCTTCAAAGTTCTCAGTCGAATATTTGCAACTACCACCAAGATCTGCACCGACGGCTGCTTCGCCCGGGATCGCGCCCAAGGTTTTGCAGCGACCGCCACGCCCTCCTACTCATTTGGGCCTGGTACTTGCCCCGACGGTCGAGTGTAGGTCGCGCGCTTAAGCGCCATCCATTTTTGAGGCTAGTTGATTCGGCAGGTTAGTTTTTACACACTCCTTAGCCGATTTCGACTTCCATGACCACCGTCCTACTGTCTTAATCGACCAAAACCCTTTGTGGGATCAAGGTTAGAGCGCATTTTGGCATCGTAACCCAGCTTTCAGTTCATCCCGCATCGCCAGTTCTACTTACCAAAAATGGCCCACTCGGAGCTCTTGATTCCGTGACGCGGCTCAATGTAGCAGTCGCGCCGTCCTACCTATTTAAAGTTTGAGAATAGTTCAAGGGCGTTACGTCCCCGAGGCCTCTAATCATTGGCTTTACCCAATAGAACTCGCACGCGAGCTCCAGCTATCCTGAGGGAAACTTCGGAGGGAACCAGCTAGTAGTCGGTTCGATTAGTCTTTCGCCCCTATACCCAAGTCAAACGAACTATTTGCACGTCAGTATCGCAGCGGGCCTCCACCAGAGTTTTCTCTGGCTTCACCCCGCTCAGGCATAGTTCACCATCTTTCGGGTCCCGACAGGTATGCTCACACTCGAACCCTTCTCAGAAGATCAAGGTCGGTTGGCGGTGCACCCCTCGGGGGGATCTCACCAATCAGCTTCCTTGCGCCTTACGGGTTTACTCGCCCGTTGACTCGCACACATGTCAGACTCCTTGGTCCGTGTTTCAAGACGAGTCGAATGGGGAGCCCACAGGCCAGCGTCCGAAGCGCGCAGATGTCGAAGCACGCCGGAGGTGCGGGCTACCTACCACAATCGAGGAGATGACATTCCACGAGCGTATCGAGAGCCTGGGCTTTGGCCGCCCCCCAATCTACACTGGTCCATGACCCGGGTCGATCGGCGTACCGGCTCGTCGTCGTTCCACATCCGATTGGGGCGCATCACCATCCCCCATCCGCTTCCCTCCCGACAATTTCAAGCACTCTTTGACTCTCTTTTCAAAGTCCTTTTCATCTTTCCCTTGCGGTACTTGTTCGCTATCGGTCACTCGCCCGTATTTAGCCTTGGATGGAATTCACCGCCCGATTTGGGCTGCATTCCCAAACAACCCGACTCGTTGACAGCACCTCGTGGTGCGACAGGGTC
>CM061561.1:285769480-285771980 GCA_030864225.1 Capsicum baccatum var. pendulum | reverse complement strand
AAGGGATTTAGATTGTACTCTTTTATATTACCAGACTTATTGATCCCGGTATTATTATTTATTGTCACTACCCCCCCGTGTCAGGATTGGGTTATTTTTGCGCCTTCTGCCTTCCTTAGATGTGGTAGCCGTTTCTCAGGCTCCCTCTCCAAAATCGAACCCTAATGCTCCGTCACTCGTCACCACCGTGGTAGGCCACTATCCTACCATCGAAATTTAATAGGGCATAAATTTGAATGATGCATTGCCGGCACGATGGCCATACAATTCATCGAGTTATCATGAATCATCGCAGCAACGGGCAGAGCCCGCGTTGACCTTTTATCTAATAAATTCATATCTTCCAGAAGTCGGTGTTTGTTGCACGTATTAGCTCTGGAATTACTATGGTTATCCGAGTATTAGATACTATCAAACAAACTCTAACTGATTTAATGAGCCATTCGTAGTTTCACAGTCTGAATTTGTTCATACTTACACATGCATGGCTTAATCTTTGAGACAAGCATATGACTACTGGAAGGATCAACCAGGTAGCATTCCTCATCGACGGCGGCATCGCATGAGCCCAGCCTGCCCGTGGGGGCGCGGACGGATTGAAGGTGAGCGCGATCGTCGTTTGCAAGGAGCATCGTACGAGGCAGATAGGAGCCGATGAAGGCCCCATGCCCGCTGCGTCTGCCGCTCCCGGACCACCGCTCGCGGACCACGACATCGCACGATGAAGCGAGGGATTCATTGGACGCGAGGGCGGCCTTTTGATTTGCCCAGCGCGTGAAATGTGAGGGGCGAAGGGCGATCGATAAAACTTGATAATGCCTGAGCATTAGGTATGCAGCATAGGAAAGCGACTTCGAGCAAGCCTACATTGCGCTTGCCCCGCGACTGAGATGGCAGGTGGGTCAGTACGTCGCTTCTGGACCAGGGATACAACCTAACCGCAAGTGCCAAATACAACTCACGCACCGTGCGTCCAAATGCTCCGTCGATGCACGCCCAGCACCGGCCCCAACGCCCGATAATACATGTCGTGCGTTGCTGCCTATGCGGATGTTTCAAGGATGAAGCAAGTCCCGCTTGACACGATTGCCCACCCGTGGTGGGAGCAGAGGAGATGAAGGCACGCCGAGGCTCATGCACGAGCGTCGCCCACGCCGTCTGCGGGCACTCGCCGCGGATTGTGCTTGGCTGCATGCGTGCAGCGCCTGGAGCATGCCCCGAGAGCAGCATCCAGTACTCGCTGCTCGCATGAAGGCACCGCCTCATCCAAAGTCTAGCGCCAGCAGCCCCGTCGTGGACGATGCCACTTATAACCAACACGAGCGTACAATAAAGCGCCGCCGACGTTGCTACACGAACACGGACGGCTCGCACGGACTAGCCATGCATGCTGTCTTGCGCCCAGGCTGCTCGCCAACATGGCCACTGAGCGCCTATGCCAACTACCGACAGTCGCCTTGAAGTGCCTTCAACACCTCTACCCCCCTTATATATGCTTAAAAAAAAACAAGTGACAGGAGTAGACATGATTTTGCCAGAGAATCATACCAGACATATACGAACCCGAACTGCACGTTTTGATGAGATACGGAGCCTGTACACTCACAAAAAGGTTGCGTAATTTGTAAATGATAATTTTCATTGAGAAAATATTTTCTTACAAATAGCATTTATTAAAATTCAAAAAATATGTAAAAATAAATCAAAAATAGAAAAAATATTTATAAAAAATATGAAAAAATTAGGAAAATATTCTAAGCGCATGAAATAACCTTAAACCAACAATCGAGTGCATATTTGTACGTATAACGTAACGATATAAAATATTTAAATTTAAGGATATTAAATAAAATTTTTTAAAAAATTTAAAATAACGTGGGGTCATTAGGAAAATCGCCCAGAATGTAACGGATAAGTGACAACCCTGAAATATGTATATTAGAATGAAGTAGCCTTAAACCAACAATTGAGGGAGCATTTGTACGAATGACTTAACGATATAAAATATTTAAATTTAAGGATATTAAATAAAAATTTGAAAAGAAGGCGACGGGACATTACGAAAACCTCCACGACATATGAGGTAATATTGAAATATATTTAAAATAAAAAAATTAGAGCGGATTTGTAGAAAAATGAGTATGCAATGGTGAGGAGGATGGATGAACGTCAGGAAAATATTAGGATGATCAAACGTAGGTTTACGCTCTTTTGATTTTGCCACGGTGCGTTAGTCCCTTGGTGCCTTGGTGCCACGGTGCCACGACGCCACGGTGCCTTGGTGCCATGGCTCCATGTTGCCTTGGTGCCATGGTGCCACGGTGTTATGGTGCCACGATGCATTGGTGCCATGGTGCTTTGGTTCCTTGGTGCCATGGCACCACGACAGTGCCTTGGTGCATTGGTGCCATGGTTGGTGCCGCAGTGCCACGGCGCCATGGCGCCACGGTTCCACGGTGCCGCGGTGCCGCGGTGCCATGGTGCCGCGGTGCCTTGCTGC
>CM061561.1:285764480-285766980 GCA_030864225.1 Capsicum baccatum var. pendulum | reverse complement strand
CTCCGGACTTCCTAACATTGTCGTCGACCACCACCTCCCGGTTCAGGAATTTTAACCCGATTCCCTTTCGGAGCTCGCGCGAAATGCGCTATCTGTCGGGGTTTCCCCGACCATTAGGATTGACTAACCCATGTGCAAGTGACGTTCACATGGAACCTTTCCCTTCTTCGGCCTTCAAAGTTCTCATTTGAATATTTGCTACTACCACCAAGATTTGCACCGACGGCCGCTCCGCCTGGGCTCGTGCCCAAGGTTTGGCAGCGACCGCCATGCCCTCTTACTCATCGGGGCCTGGCACTTACCCCGACGGCCGGGTGTAGGTTGTACGCTTATGATCCATCCATTTTCGAGGATAGTTGATTCGGCAGGTGAGTTGTTACACACTCCTTAGCGGATTTCGACTTCCATGACCACCGTACTGCTGTCTTAATCTACCAACACCCTTTATGGGATCTAGGTTAGAACGCATTTTGGCACCGTATCCCGACTTCCGGTTCATCCTCCATCGCCAGTTTTGCTTACCAAAAGTGGCCCACTCAGAGCTCTTGATTTCGTGGCACAGATCAACAAAGCAGTCGTGCCGTCCTACCTATTCGAAGTTTGAGAATAATTTGAGAGCTTTGCGTCCCCGAGACCTCTAATCATTGGCTTTACCTGATGAAACTCACACGCGAGCTCCAACTATCCTGAGGGAAACTTTAGAGGGAACCAGCTACTAGACGTTTCGATTAGTCTTTTGCCCCTGTACCCAAGTCAGACGAACGATTTGCACATCAGTATCGTTGCGGGCCTCCACCAGAATTTCCTCTGGCTTCGCCCCTCTCAGGCATAGTTCACCATCTTTCGGTTCCCGACAGGTATGCTCACACTCGAACCCTTCTCAGAAGATCAAGGTCGGTCGGCGGTGCACCCCTTGGGGGGATCCCACCAATCAGCTTCCTTGCGCCTTATGGGTTTACTCGCCCGTTGACTCGCACAATGGCAGACTCCTTGGTCCGTGTTTCCTGATGGGTTGAATGGGGAGCCCACAGGCCAGCGTCTGGAGGGCGCAAATGTCGAAGCACGCCAGAGGAGCGCGCTGCCTGCCACAATCGAGGAGATGGCATTGTACGAGTGTATCGAGAGCTCGGCCTTTGGCCGCCCCCCCAATCCATGCTGATCCACACCCCAGGTCGATCGATGTACCGGCTTGTCGTTGTTCCACATCCAACCGAGGCGCATCGTCGGCCCCCATCCGCTTCCCTCCCAACAATTTCAAGCACTCTTTGACTCTCTTTACAAAGTCCTTTTCATCTTTCCCTCGCGGTACTTGTTCGCTATAGGTCTCTCTCCCGTATTTTGACTTGGATGGAATTCAGCGCCAGATTTGGGCTGCATTCCCAATCAACCCGACTCATAAACATCGCCTCATGGTGCGACAGGGTCCGAGCACGACGGGGCTCTCACCCTCTTCGACGCCCTCTTCCAGGGGACTTGGGCCCGGTCCGCTGGTGAGGACGCTTCAATAGACTACAATTCGGATGACGGAGCCGCCCGATTCTAAGGCTGGGTTGTTACCTATTCGCTCGCCGTTACTAAGGGAATCCTTGTAAGTTTATTTTCCTCCGCTTATTAATATGCTAAAACTCAACGGGTAATCCCGCCTGACCTGGGGTTGCGGTCAGAGCGCCTGAGCGCAAAGGGGTCCTGGAGTCCGAACGCGTGACAGGCTATAGCCGTGACGTAAAGAGAGTTGAGTTGCAACCACCACTTGCCGCGACATCCGTCGACGTGGACTCGCATTTAGGCCAGACGCGAGCTCGAGGCGCACGGGAGGCCAGTATCTGCCCCACAACGAAAGCGTGCCCCGTGATTGAGGCACGATGCTAGGGGGCGACGCGATGCGTGATTCCCAAGAAGACACGCCCTCGGCCTAATGGCTTCGGGCGCTACTTGCGTTCAATCACTCAATGGTACACGGGATTCTGCAATTCACACCAAGTATCGCATTTCACAACGTTATTCATTGATGCGAGATCCAAGATATCCATTGCCGAGAGTCGTTTTCATTTACAGAAGAAGCACTGGTCCCCTCGACGCATGTTGCGAATGGGGCGCGAGGGGCAGGCTATCGATTCAAGTATTCCTTGGCACTTTCCGCACCGGGATTTGTTGGTCGCCCACCCTGCGTGCTGGGGCGCGCGCACCGGGGAAAGGGGAGGTGCTCATGCGGAGTGCCAGAGTACCCTGCTCGCGCGAACTCCCCAGTTATTAAACACGTTCGCGAGGTCATTCTACTATGCAGGTTTCGACAATGATCCTTCCGCAGGTTGACCTACGGAAACCTTGTTACGACTTCTCCTTTCTCTAAATGATAAGGTTCAATAGACTTCTCGCGATGTCGCGGGCAGCGAACCGCCCACGTCGCCGCGATTCGAACATTTCACCAAATCATTCAATCGGTAGGAGTGACGGGCGGTGTGTATAAAGGGCAGGGACGTAGTCAACACGAGCTGATGAC
>CM061561.1:285749480-285754480 GCA_030864225.1 Capsicum baccatum var. pendulum | reverse complement strand
GAATTTCACCTCTGACTATGAAATACGAACGCCCCCGACTGTCCCTGTTGATCATTACTACGATCTCGAAGGCCAAAATAATACGACTGAAATCCTATAATGTTATCCCATGCTAATGTATATTGAGCGTAGGCTTGCTTTGAGCACTCTAATTTCTTCAAAGTAACAGCTCCAGAGGCACGACCCGGCCAGTTAAGGCAAGGAGCGCATCGCCGACAGAAGGGACGAGATGATCGGTGAACACCATAGGCGGACCGGCCAGCCCATCCCAAAGTCCAACTACGAGCTTTTTAACTGCAATAACTTAAATATACGCTATTGTAGCTGGAATTAACGCGGCTACTGGCACCAGACTTGCCCTCCAATGGATCCTCCTTAAGGGATTTAGATTGTACTCATTCGAATTACCAGACTCATTGAGCCCGGTATTGTTATTTATTATCACTACCTCCCCGTGTTAGGATTGGGTAATTTACACGCCTGCTGCCTTCCTTAGATGTGGTAGCTGTTTCTCAGGATCCCTCTCCGGAATCGAACCCTAATTCTTCGTCACCCGTCACCACCATGGTAGGCCACTATGCTACCATCGAAAGTTAATAGGGCAGAAATTTTAATGATGCATCGCCGGCACGATGGCCGTGCGATCCGTTGAGTTATCATGAATCATCGCAGCAATGGGCAGAGCCCGCGTCGACCTTTTATCTAATAAATGCATGTCTTACAGAAGTCTGGGTTTATTACACGTATTAGCTCTAGAATTACTACGGTTATTCGAGTAGTAGATACCATCAAACAAACTATAACTGATTTAATGAGCCAATCGCATTTCACAATCTGAATTTGTTCATACTTACACATGCATGGATTAATCTTTGAGACAAGCATATGACTACTGGAAGTATCAACCAGGTAGCATTCCTCATCGACGTCGGCATCGCATGAGCCCGGCTTGCCCACGGGGGCGCAGACGGATTCAAGGTGAGTGCGACCGTCGTTTACAAGGAGCGTCGTATGGGACAGACGAAGCGAGAGAGTCGTGGGACGCGAGGGAGGCCTTTTGATTCGCCCCGCGCACGAAATGTTAGGGGCGAAGGGCGATCGATAAAACTTCATAATGCCTGGGCATTAGGTATGCAGCATAGGAAACCGACTTCGAGCAAGCCTACATTGCGCTTGCCCCGCGACTGAGATGGTAGGTGGGTAAGGACGTCGCGGCTCGAGCATGGATCCAACCTAACCACACGTGCCGAACATAACTCATGCACCGTGCGTCCAAATGCTCCGTCGATGCACGCCCGGCACCGGCCCCAACCCCCGATAATAAATGTCGTGCGCTGCTGCCCATGCAGACATTGCAAGGCTGAAGCAAGTCCCGCTTGACACGATATCCCGCCCGTGCGGGAAGTAGAGAAGATGAAGGCACGCCGAGGCTCATGCACGGGCGCCTCCCACGCCTTAAAGTGCCTTCAACACCTCTACCCCCCTGATATATGCTTAAAAAAACCCAAGTGACAGGAGTAGACAGGATTTTGCCAGAGAATCATACCAGACATATGCGGACCCGAACTGCACGTTTTGATAAGATACGGAGCCTGTGCACTCACAAAAAGGTCGCGTAATTTGTAAATGATAATTTTCGTTGAGAAAATACTTTTTTACAAATATCATTTATTAAAAGTCAAAAAAATGTAAAAATAAATCAAAAATAGAAAAAATATTTATAAAAATATGAAAAAATTAAGAAAATATTCTCAGCGCATGAACTAACCTTAAACCAACAATCGAGTGCATATTTGTACGTATAACGTATTGAGATAAAATATTTAAATTTAAGGATATTAAATAAAAATTTTAAAAAAATATAAAAATAACGTGGGGTCATTAGGAAAATTGCCCAGAATGCAACGGATAAGTGACAACCCCAAAATATGCATATTAGAATTAAGTAGCCTTAAACCAACAATTGAGTGCGCATTTGTACGAATGACGTAACGATATAAAATATTTAAATTTAAGGATATTAAATAAAAATTTAAAAAAAAGGCGACGGGACATTACGAAAACCGCCAAGACATATGAGGTAACATTGAAATATATTTAAAATAAAAAAATTAGTGCGGATATATAGAAAAATGAGTATGCAACGATGATGAGGATGGATGAACGTCAGGAAAATATTAGGATGATCGAACGTAGGTTTATGTTCTTTTGATTTTGCGACGGTGCGTTAGTGCCTTGGTGCCATGGTGCCTTGGTGCCACGGTACCACGGCGTCACGGTGCCTTGGTGCCATGGCGCCATGCTGCCTTGGTGCCATGCTGCCACGGTGCTATGGTGCCACAGTGCATTGGTGCCTTGGTGCCTTGGTGCCTTGGTGCCATGGTGCCACGGTGACATGGCACCACGACAGTGCCTTGGTGCGTTGGTGCCATGGTGCCATGATTCCCCGGTGCCATGGTGCCACGGTGCCATGGCGCCACGGTGCTGCGGTGCCATGGTGCCGCGGTGCCATGGTGCCGCGGTGCCGCGGTGCCATGGTGCCGCGGTGCATTGGTGCAATGACGCCACGGTGCCAAGCTGCCTTGGTGCCATGGTGCCTGTGTGCCATGGTGCCATGGTTCCACGGTGCCTGTGTGCCACGGTGCTTGTGTGCCAAGCTGCCATGGTGCCATGGTGCCCGCCTTGGTGCCATGGTGCCTTGGTGCCATGTGCCTTAGTGGCTTGGTGCCGTGGTGCCTTGGCGCCATGGCGCCACGGTGCCTTGGTGCCACTGTGCCATGGGGCCACGGTGCCATGGCGCCACGATGCCTTGGTGCCTTGGTTCCATGGCGCCACGGTGCCTTGGTGCCTTGGTGCCTTGGTGCCATGGCGCCACGAAGCCATGGCGCATTGGTGCCATGGTTCCATGGCGCCACGGTGCCTTGCTGCCATGGCGCCACAGTGCCAAGCTGCCTTGATGCCACGGTGCACGGATATCCAACTTGACAAAGACACTACCATGGCAGGCCACTATACGTCCGTGGACGTTCGTCATTGGAGGCGTCTCCAGCATTGCACTCGACGGTCACAAAAACCTCTAATTACGGTATGCCTCCACGCACCGACGTTGTTCTTGGCGATTTGTTGAGCACTTATGCCGCACTCCGAATCGCGAAAATCCTCTAGTTGCGATGCCATTATTTTTCGTGAAAGGCCACTTGATATCGTATGCTTAACTGTTTAGAATGGAACTCACGCGACGCTTGGCTAACTCGGGTGAGGTGAGATCGCAACACTTGGTGGGATTTTTCAAGGACGAATGCACGAACCTTCTATGGAGACGGGCGACAGGGTGGTTGGATTGGATGGGGAGGGACGAACTGAAGCGACAAAGGGCTGAATCTCAGTGGATCGTGGCAGCAAGGCCGGTCCCAACAGGTATGCTCACACTCGAATCCTTCAAAGAAGATCAAGGTCGGTCGGCAGTGCACGCCTCGGGGCGATCCCACCAATCAGATTCCTTACGCCTTACGGGTTTACTCGCCCGTTGACTCGCACACATGTCAGACTCCTTGGTCCGTGTTTCAAGATGGGTCGGATGGGGAGCCAGCAGGCCAGCGTCCGGAGCGCGCAGATGCCGAAGCATGCCGGAGGCGCGCGCTGCCTGCCACAATCAAGGATACGACATTCCACGAGCGTATCAAGAGCCTGGACTTTGGCCGCCCCCCAATCCACACTGGTCCACGACCCGGGTCGATCGGCGTACTGGCTCATCGTCGTTCCACATCCGATCGGGGCGCATCGCCGGCCCCCATCCGTTTCCATCCCGATAATTTCAAGCACTCTTTGACTCTCTTTTCAATGTCCTTTTCATCTTTCCCTCGCGGTACTTGTTCGCTATCGGTCACTCGCCCATATTTAGCCTTGGATGGAATTCACCGCCCGATTTAGGCTGCATTCCCAAACAACCCGACTCGTAGACAGCGCCTCATGGTGCGACAGGGTCCGGGCACGACGGGGCTCTCACCCTCTCTGGCGCCCCCTTCAAGGGGACTTGGGCTCGGTCCGCCGCTGAGGATGCTTCTCCAGACTACAATTCGGATGACGGAGCCGCCCGATTCTAAGGCTGGGTTGTTCCCGATTCACTCGCCGTTACTAAGGGAATCCTTGTAAGTTTCTTTTCCTCCGTTTATTAATATGCTTAAACTCTACGGGTAATCCCGCCTGACCTGAGGTCGCGGTAGGAGCGCCTGAGTGCGAAAGGGTCCAGGAGTCCGGACGTGCGACGGGCCATAGCCGCGATGGTAAAGAGAGTTGAGTTGCAACCACCACTTGCCGCGACGTCCGTCGATGTGGACTCGCCTTTAGGCCAGTCTCTAGCTCGAGGCGTACACGAGGCCAATATCCGCCCCATGACGACAGCGCGGCCCGTGATTGAGGCACGATGCGAGGGGGTAACGCGATGCGGGCAGTGATCTTTCTGCTCCACCCGGGCTCGCGCCCATGGTTTTGCAGTGACCGCCACACCCTCCTACTCATCGGGGCCTGTCACTTGTCCCGACGGCCGGGTGTAGGTTGTGCTCTTAAGCTCCATCCATTTTCGAGGCTAGTTTATTCGGCAGGTGAGTTGTTACACACTCCTTAGCGGATTTCGACTTCCATGACCACCGTCCTGCTGTCTTAATCTACCAACAGCCTTTATGGGATCTAGGTTAGCGCGCATTTTGGCACCGTAACCCGGCTTCCGATTCATCCCGCATCGCCAGTTCTGCTTACCAAAAATGGCCCACTCGGAGCTCTTGATTCTGTGGCGCGGATCAACAAAGCAGTCGCACCGTCCTACCTATTCAAAGTTTGAGAATAGTTTGAGGGCGTTGTGTCCCCGAGACCTCTAATCATTGGCTTTACCCGGTAGAACTCGTACGCGAGCTCCAGCTATCCCGAGGGAAACTTCGGAGGGAACCACCTACTAGACAGTTCGATTAGTATTTCGCCCCTATACCCAAGTCAGACGAACGATT
>CM061561.1:285741980-285744480 GCA_030864225.1 Capsicum baccatum var. pendulum | reverse complement strand
ATTACTAAAACCGCCACGACATATGAGGTAACATTGAAATATATTTAAAATAAAAAAATTAGAGAGGATATGTAGAAAAATGAGTATGCAACGGTGAGGAGGATGGATGAAGGTCAGGAAAATATTAGGATGATCGAACGTAGGTTTACGCTCTTTTGATTTTGCACCGGTGCGTTGGTGCCTTGGTGCCACGGTGCCACCGCGCCACGGTGCCTTGGTGTCATGGCGCGATGCTGCCTTGGTGCCATGGTGCCACGGTGCTATGATGCAACGGTGCATTGCTGCCACGGTGCCTTGGTGCCTTGGTGCCATGGTGCCACAGTGCGATGGCACCACGGCAGTGCCTTGGTCCATTGGTGCCATGGTGCCACGATGCCCCGATGCCATGGTGTCGCGGTGCCACGATGTCGCGGTGCCGCGGTGCCATGGTGCCGCGGTGCCTTGCTGCCTTGCTGCCATGTTGCCATGGTGCCTTGGTGCCATGGCGCCACGGTGCCATGGAGCCACGGTGCCATGGTGCCATGGTGCCTTGGTGCCTTGGTGCCATGGCGCCACGGAGCCATGGTGCCTTTGTGCCATAGGGCCACGGTGCCTTGGTGCCAATGCGCCACGGTTCCAAGCTGCCTTGGTGGCACGGTGCACGGATATCCAACTTGACAAAGACTCCACCATGGCAGGCCACTATACGTCCATCGACGTTCGTCATTGGAGGCTTCTCCAGCATTGCATTCGACGATAACAAAAACCTCTAATTGTGGCATGCTTCCATGCACCGATTTTGTGGAGCCACGGTGCATTGGTGCCATGGTGCCACGGTGCTATGGTGCCATGGTGCGTTGGTGTCATGGTTCCTTGGTGCCATGGTGCCACGGTGCCATGGCACCACGGCAGTGCCTTGGTGCGTTGGTGCCATGGTGCCACGATGCCTCGGTACCATGGTGCCGCGGTGGCACGGCGCCATGGCGCCACAGTGCCTTGGTGCCATGGTGCCACAGTGCCAAGGTTCCGCGGTGCCTTGCTGCCGCGGTGCCATGGTGCCATGGTGCGTTGGTACCAAGCCGCCTTGGTGACATGGTTCCTGTGTGCCATGGTGCCACGGTGCGATGGTGCCACGGTGCCTGTGTGCCAAGCTGACTTGGTGCCATGGTGCTGTGTGACACGGTGCCATGGTGGCATGGCGCCGCGCCGCCTTGGTGACATGGCGCCAAGGTGCCTAGGTGCCATGGCGCCATGGTGCCTTGGTGCCATGGCGCCACGGTGCCTTCGTGCCATGGTGCCATGGCGCCACGGTGCCATGGCCCCAGAGTGACATAGCGCCACGATGCCATGGCCCCACAGTGCCATGGCGCCACGATGCCACGGTGCCATGACGCCACGGTGCCTTGGTGCCTGTGTACCAAGCTGCGTTGGTGCCATTGTGCCTGTGTACCAAGGTGCCTAGGTTCCATGGTGCCTTGGTGCCTTGGTGCCTTGGTCCCATGGCGCCATGGTGCGATGGTGCCTGTGTGCCAAGCTGCCTTGGTGCCATGGTGCCTGTGTGACACGGTGCCATGGTACCATGGCGCCGCGCCGCCTTGGTGCCTTGGCGCCAAGGTGCCTAGGTGCCATGGCGCCATGGTGCCTTGGTGCCACGGTGCCACGGTGCCACGGTGCCATGGTGCCACGTTGCCATGGCGCCACAGTGTCATGGCGCCACGATGCCACGGTGCCATGGCGCCACGGTGCCTTGGTGCCCGTGTACAAAGCTGCGTTTGTGCAATGGTGCCTGTGTGACACGGTGCCATGGTGCCATGGCGCCGCGCCGCCTTGGTGCCTAGGTGCCATGGTGCCTTGGTTCCTTGGTGCCTTGGTCATAAAAATCTCTAATTTTGGCATGCCTCCACGCACCAATGTTGTTCTCGGCGCTTCGCTGAGCACTTATGTCGTACTTCAAATCGCGGAAATCCTCCAGTTGCGATGCCGTTGTTTTTTGCGAAAGGCCACTTGATATCGTATGCTTAACTGTTTGAATAGAACGCACTCGACGCTTGGCTAACTCGGGTGAGGTGAGCTCGCAACACTTGGTGGGATTTTTCAAGGACGAATGCACGAACCTCCATTGGAGACAGGCGGCAGGGTGGTTGGATTGGATGGGGAGGGACAAAACGGAGCGACAAAGGGCTGAATCTCAGTGGATAGTCGCAGTAAGGCCACTCTGCCACTTACAATACACCATCGCGTATTTAATTTGTCTGCAAAGTATTCTGCCCGCCGCACGATGGAAATTGTACTTCAAGGCGGCCGCCGCGACCCCTACTGTGGGTCGGCAAGCGGACGGCGGTCGCATGCATCGCTTCTAGCCCGCATTCTGACTTAGAGGCATTCAGTCATAATCCAGCATACGGTAGCCTCGCGCCACTGGCTTTTCAACCAAGCGCGATGACTAATTGTCTGAATAAAAATGGTTCCTCTCGTACTGGGTTGAATTACTATTGCAACACTGTCACCAGTAGGGTAAAAC
>CM061561.1:285736980-285739480 GCA_030864225.1 Capsicum baccatum var. pendulum | reverse complement strand
GGCATACCGGCTCGTCGCCGTTCCACATTCGATAGGGGCGTATTGCCGGCCACCATCCGCTTCCCTCCCGACAATTTCAAGCACTCTTTGACTCTCTTTTCAAAGTCCTTTTCATCTTTACCTAGTGGTACTTGTTCTCTATCGGTCTCTCTCGCGTATTTGGCCTTGGATGGAATTCACCGCCCGATTTGGGCTGCATTCCCAAACAACCCGACTCGTAGACAGCGCCTCGTGAGGTGACAGGTTCAGGGCATGACGGGGCTCTCACCCTCTTCGGTGCCCCCATCGAGGAGACTTGGGCCCGGTCTACCGCTGAGGACGCTTCTCCAGACTACAATTTGGACGACGGAGCCGCCCGATTCCAAGGCTGGGCTGTTCAAGATTCGCTCGTCGTTACTAAGGGAATCTTTGTAAGTTTCTTTTCCTCCACTTATTGATATGCTTAAACTCACCGGGTAATCCCGCCTGACCTAGGGTTCGCGGTCAGAGCGCCTGAGTGCGAAGGGGTCCTGGAGTCCGGACGCACGATGGGCCATAGCCGCGACGGCAAAGAGAGTTGAGTTGCATCCACCACTTTCCGCGAGTCCATTGACGTGTACTCGCATTTAGGCCAGCCACGAGCTCGAGGCTCACGGGAGGCCAGTATCCGCCCCGCGACGATAGCGCACCCTGTGATTGAGGCACGATGCGTGACGACCAGTCAGACGTGTCCTCGGCCTAATGGCCTCGGATGCAACTTGCGTTCAAAGACTCGATGGTTCACGGGATTCTGCAATTCACACCAACTATCGCATTTCGCGACATTCTTCATCGATGCGAGAGCCGAGATATCCATTGCCGAGAGTCGTTTTTGTTTACAAAAGAAGCACAGGTCCCCCCGACGCACGCCGCAGATGGGGCGCGAGGGGCAGGCTATCGATTCCAGCATTCCTTGGCGCTGAATCTCAGTGGATCATGGCAGCAAGGCCACTCTGCCGCTTACAATACCCCATCACGTATTTAAGTTGTCTACAAAGGATTCTGCACGCCCGACACCGGCCCCAATGCCCGATAATAGATGTCGTGCGCTGCTGCCTATGCGGATGTTTCAAGGCTGAAGCAAGTCCCGCTTGACACGATTGCCCGCCTGTGGGTGGAGCAGAGGAGATGAAGGAACCGAGGCTCATGCACGGGCGTTGCCCACGCCGGCCGCCGGCACTCACTGCGGATTGGGCTCGGCCGCATGCGTGCAGCGCCTGGAGCATGCCCCGAGAGCAGCATCCAGTACTCGCCGCTCGCACGAAGGCACCGCCTCGTCCAAAGTCTAGCGCCAGCAGCCCCGTCGTGGACGACGCCACCGATAACCGACACGAGCGTATAATGAAGCGCCACCGATGTTGCTACACAAGCACGGACGGCTCGCACGGACTAGCCATGCATGCTACCTTGCGCCCACCCTGCTCACCGACATGGCCACTGAGCGCCTATGCCAACTACCGACAGTCGCCTTGAAGTGCCTTCAACACCTCTACCCCCCTTATATATGCTTAAAGAACAACCAAGTGACAGGAGTAGACATGATTTTTCCAGAGAATCATACCAGACATAAAGGGACCCGAACTGCACGTTTTGATGAGATACGGAGCCTGTTCACTCACAAAAAGGTCGCGTAATTTGTAAATGATAATTTTCGTTGAGAAAATATTTTTTTACAAATATCATTTATTAAAATTAAAAAAATGTAAATAAATCAAAAATAGAAAAAATATTTAAAAAAAATATGAAAAAATTAGGAAAATATTCTCAGCGCATGATATAACCTTAAACCAACAATCGAGTGCATATTTGTACGTATAACGTAATGATATAAAATATTTAAATTTAAGGATATTAAATAAAAATTTTTAAAAAATATAAAATAACGTGGGGTCATTACGAAAATCGCCCAGAATGCAACGGATAAGTGACAACCCCAAAATATGCATATTAGAATGAAGTAACCTTAAACCAACAATTGAGTGCGCATTTGAACGAATGACGTAACGATATAGAATATTTAAATTTAATGATATTAAATAAAATTTGAAAAGAAGGCGACGGAACATTACGAAAACCGCCATGACATATGAGGTAATATTGAAATATATTTAAAATAAAAAAATTAGAGCGGATATGTAGAAAAATGAGTATGCATCGGTGAGGAGGATGGATGAACGTCAGGAAAAATATTAGGATGATCAAATGTAGGTTTACGCTCTTTTGATTTTTCCACGGTGCGTTAGTGCCTTGGTGCCTTGGTGCCACGATGCCACGGCGCCACGGTGCCTTGGTGCCATGGCGCCATGTTGCCTTGGTGCCATGGTGCCATAGTGCTATGGTGCCACGATGCATTGGTGCCATGGTGCCTTGGTTCCTTGGTGCCATGGTGCCATGGCACCACGACAGTGCCTTGGTGCGTTGGTGCCATGGTTCCACGATGCCCCGGTTCCATGGTGCCGCAGTGCCATGGTGCCGCGGTGCC
>CM061561.1:285716980-285719480 GCA_030864225.1 Capsicum baccatum var. pendulum | reverse complement strand
TATTTAAATTTAAGGATATTAAATAAAAAATTTAAAAAAATATAAAAATAACATGGGGTCATTAGGAAAATCGCCCAGAATGCAACGGATAAGTGACAACCCAAAAATATGCATATTAGAATGAAGTAGCCTTAAACCAACAATTGAGTACGCATTTGTACGACTGACGTAACGATATAAAATATTTAAATTTAAGGATATTAAATAAAATTTTTAAAAGAAGGCGGCGGGACATTACGAAAACCGCCAAGACATATGAGGTAATATTGAAATATATTTAAAATAAAAAAATTAGAGCGGATATATAGAAAAATGAGTATACAACTGTGAGGAGGATGGATGAACATCAGAAAAATATTAGGATGATCGAACGTAGGTTTACGCTCTTTTGATTTTCCACCGGTGCATTAGTGCCTTGGTGCCCTGGTGCCACGACGCCACGGTGCCTTGGTGCCAGGGCGCCATGCTGCCTTGGTGCCATAGTGCCACGGTGCTATGGTCCCATGGTGCATTGGTGCCACAGTGCCTTGGTGCCATGGTACCACGGTGCCATGGTGCCGCGGTGCCACAGCGCCATGGCTCAACGGTGTCACGGTACCATGATGCCGCGGTGCCATGGTGCCGCGGAGCCTTACTGACTTGGTGCCATGGTGCCTTGGTGCCATGGCGCCACGGTGCCAAGCTGCCTTGGTGCCATGGTGCCTGTGTGCCACGGTGCCATGGTGCGACGGTGCCTGTGTGTCACGGTGCTATGGTGCCACGGTGCCTGTATGCCAAGCTGCCTTGGTGCCATGGTGCCTGTATGACATGGTGCCATAGTGCCACGGCTCCGCGCCGCCTTGGTGCCATGGTGCCAAGATGCCTAGGTGCAATGGCACCATGGTGCCTTGGTGCCTTGGTGCCATGGCGCCACGGTGCCTTGGTGCCATGGTGCCTTGGCGCCACGGTGCAATGGCGCCATGGTGCCATGGCTCCACGGTGCCATGGCTCCACGGTGCCATGGCACCACGGTGCCTTGGTGCCTTGGTGCCTTAGTGCCATGGCGCCACGGAGCCATGGTGCCTTGGTGCCTTGGTGCCATGGCGCTACGGTGCCTTGATGCCAAGGCGCCACGGTGCCAAGCTACCTTGGTGCCACAGTGCACGGATATCCAACTTGACAAAGACACCACCATGGAAGGCCACTATACGTCCGTCGACGTTCGTCATTGGAGGCGTCTCCAGCATTGCACTCGACGGTCACACCGACATTGTGGAGCCACGGTGCATTGGTGCCATGGTACCACGGTGCTATGGTTCCACGGTGCGTTGGTGCCACGGTGCCTTGGTGCCTTGGTGCCATGGTGCCATGGTGACATGGTGCCATGGCACCACGGAAGTGCCTTGGTGCGTTGGTGCCACGATGCCCCAGTACCATGGTGCCGCGGTGCCACGACGCCATGGCGCCACCGTGCCTCGGTTCCATGGTGCCGCGGTGCATTGCTACCGCGATGCCATGCTGCGTTGCTGCCCTTGTGCCATGGCGCCACGGTGCCAAGCCGCCTTGGTGACATGGTGCCTGTGTCTCATGGTGCCACGGTGTCATGGTGCCACGGTGCCTGTGTGCCAAGCTGCCTTGGTGCTATGGTGCCTGTATGACACGGTGCCATGGTGCTATGGCACTGCGCCACCTTGGTGCCATGGCGCCAAGGTGCCATGGCGCCATGGTGCCTTGGTTCCATGGCACCACGGTGCCTTGGTGCCTTGGTGCCATGATGCCACGGTGCCATGGCACCACGGTGCCATGGTGCCACGGTACCATGGCGCCATGATGCCACGGTGCCATGGTGCCACGGTGCCTTGGTGCCTGTATGCCAAGCTGCCTTGGTGCCATGGTGCCTGTGTGACACGGTGCCATGGTGCCATGGCGCCGCGCCACCTTGGTGCCATGGCGCTAAGGTGCCTAGGTTCCATGGCGCCATGGTGCCTTTGTGCCTTGGTGCCTTGGTGCCTTGGTGCCATGGCGCCACGGTGCCTTGGTGCCATTGTGCCATGGCGCCACGGTGCCATGACACCACGGTGCCATGGTGCCACGGTGCCATTGTGCCACGGTGCCTTGGTGCCTTGGTGCCATGGCGCCACGGTGCCTTGGTGCCTTGGTACCTTGGTGCCATGGCGCCACGGAGCCATGGTGCCTTTGTGCGTTGGTGCCATGGCACCACGGTGCGTTGGTGCCATGGCGCAACAGTGCCAAGCTGCCATGGTGCCACGGTGCACGGATATCCAACTTGACAGAGACACCACTATGGCAGGCCACTATACGTCCGTCGACGTTTGTCATTTGAGGCGTCTCCAGCATTACACTCGACGGTCACAAAAACCTCTAATTGCGGCATGCCTCCCCGTACCGACGTTGTTCTCGGCGCTTTGCTGAGCACTTATGTCGCACTCCGAATTGTGAAAATCCTCCAGTTGTGATGCCATTGTTTTTCGCGAAAGGCCACTTGATATCGTATGCTTAA
>CM061561.1:285709480-285711980 GCA_030864225.1 Capsicum baccatum var. pendulum | reverse complement strand
ATAATAGGACCGAAATCCTATATTGTTATCCCATGCTAATGTATACAGAGCGTAGGCTTGCTTTGAGCACTCTAATTTCTTCAAAGTAACAGGACCGGAGGCACGACCTGGCCAGTTAAGGCAAGGAGTGCATCGCCGACAGAAGGGACGAGATGATCGGTGAACACCATAGGCGGACCGGCCAGCCCATCCCAAAGTCCAAATACAAGCTTTTTAACTGCAACAACTTAAATATACGCTATTGGAGCTGGAATTAACGCGGATACTGGCACCAGACTCGCCCTCCAATGGATCCTCGTTAAGGGATTTAGATTGTACTCATTCGAATTACCAGACTCATTGAGCCCGGTATTGTTATTTATTATCACTACCTCCCCGTGTTAGGATTAGGTAATTTATGCGCCTGCTGCCTTCCTTAGATGTGGTAGCTGTTTCTCAGGCTCCCACTCTGGAATCGAACCCTAACTCTCCGTCACCCGTCACCACCATGGTAGGCCACTATCCTACCATCGAAAGTTAATAGGGCAGAAATTTTAATGATGCATCGCCGGCACGATGGTCGTGCAATCCATTTAGTTATCATGAATCATCGCAGCAACGGGCAGAGCCCGCGTCGACCTTTTATCTAATAAATGCATGTCTTCCAGAAGTCTAGGTTTATTGCACGTATTAGTTATAGCATTACTACTGTTATTCGAGTAGTAGATACCATCAAACAAACTATAACTGATTTAATGAGCCAATCGCAGTTCAGAGTCTAAATTTGTTCATACTTACACATGCATGGCTTAATCTTTGAGACAAGCATATGACTACTGGCAGGATCAACCAGGTAGCATTCCTCATCGACGTCGGCGTCGCATGTGCCTGGCCTGCCCACGGGGGCGCAGATAGATTCAAGGTGAGAGCGACCGTCGTTTACAAGGAGCGTCATACGGGCCAGACGAAGAGAGAGAGTCATGGGACGTGAGGAAGGCCTTTCAATTTGCCCCGCGCACGAAATGAGAGGGGCGAAGGGCGATCGATAAAACTTGATAATGCCTGGGCATTAGGTATGCAGCACAGGAAACCGACTTCGAGCAAGCCTACATTGCGCTTGCCCCGCGACTGAGATGGTAGATGGGTAAGGACGTCGCAGCTCGAGCAGGGATCCAACCTAACCGCACGTTTCGAGCACAACTCACGCATCGTGCGTCCAAATGCTCCATCGATGCACGCCCGGCACCGGCCCCAACGCCGGACAATAGATGTCGTGCGCTGCTGCCCATGCGGACATTGCAAGGCTGAAGCAAGTCCTACTTGACATGATAGCCCGCCCGTGGGGGAAGCAGAGGAGATGAAGGCACGTCGAGGCTCATGCACGGGCGCCTCCCACGTCTTAAAGTGCCTTCAACACCTCTACCCCCCTAATATATGCTTAAAAAAAACCCAAGTGACAGGAGTAGACAGGATTTTGCCAGAGAATCATACCAGACATATGCGGACCCGAACTGCACGTTTTGATAAGATACGGAGCCTGTGCACTCACAAAAAGGTCGCGTAATTTGTAAATGATAATTTTCGTTGAGAAAATATTTTTTTACAAATATCATTTATTAAAATTCAAAAAATATGTAAAAATAAATCAAAAATAGAAAAAATATTTATAAAAATATGAAAACATTAAGAAAATATTCTTAGCGCATGAACTAACCTTAAACCAACAATCGAATGCATATTTGTACGTATAACGTAATGATATAAAATATTTAAATTTAAGGATATTAAATAAAAATTTTAAAAAAATATAACAATAACGTGGGGTCATTAGGAAAATCGCCCAGAATACAATGGATAAGTGACAACCCCAAAATATGCATATTAGAATGAAGTAGCCTTAAACCAACAATTGAGTGCGCATTTGTACGAATGATGTAACGATATAAAATATTTAAATTTAAGGATATTAAATAAAAATTTGAAATGAAGGCGACGGGACATTACGAAAACCGCCAAGACATATGAGGTAACATTGAAATATATTTAAAATAAAAAAATTCGAGCGGATATATAGAAAAATGAGTATGCAACGATGAGGAGGATGGATGAATGTCAGGAAAATATTAGGATGATCGAACGCAGGTTTATGCTCTTTTGATTTTGCCACGGTGCGTTAGTGCCTTGGTGCCACGGTGCCTTGGTGCCACGGTACCACGGCGTCACGGTGCCTTGGTGCCATGGCGCCATGCTGCCTGGGTGCCATGCTGCCACGGTGCTATGGTGCCACGGTGCATGGGTGCCACGGTGCCTTGGTTCCTTAGTGCCATGGTGCCACGATGACATGGCACCACGGCAGTGCCTTAGTGCGTTGGTGCCATGGTGCCATGATTCCCCGGGGCCATGGTGCCGCGATGCCACAACGCCATGGTGCCACGGTGCCACGGTGCCATGGTGCCGCGGTGTTATGGTGTCGCGGTGCCGCGGTGCCATGGTGCCATGGTGCCTTGGTGCATTGGTGCCA
>CM061561.1:285681980-285694480 GCA_030864225.1 Capsicum baccatum var. pendulum | reverse complement strand
TAGCTCTAGAATTACTACGGTTATTCGAGTAGTAGATACCATCAAACAAACTATAACTGATTTAATGAGCCAATCGCAGTTCACAGTCTGAATTTGTTCATACTTACACATGCATGGCTTAATATTTGACACAAGCATATGACTACTGGCAAGATCAACCAGGTAGCATTCCTCATCGACGTCGGCGTCGCATGAGCCCGGCCTGCCCACGGGGGCACAGACGGATTCAAGGTTAGCGCGACCGTCGTTTACAAGGAGCGTCGTACGGGCCAGATGAAGCGAGAGAGTACTGGGATGTAAGGGAGGCCTTTCGATTCGCCCCGCGCACGAAATGGGAGGGGCGAAGGGCGATCGATAAAACTTGATAATGCCTGGGCATTAGGTATGCAGCACAGGAAACCGACTTCGAGCAAGCCTAAATTGCGCTTGCCGCACGACTGAGATGGTAGATGGCTAAGGACGTCGCAGCTCGAGCAGGGATCCAACCTAACCGCACGTGCCGAATACAACTCACGCATCGTGCGTCCAAATGCTCCGTCGATGCATGCCCGGCACCATCCCCAACGCCCGACACTAGATGACGTGCGCTGCTACCCATGCGGACATTGCAAGGATGAAGCAAGTCCCGCTTGACATGATAGCCCACCCGTGGGGGAAGCAGAGGAGATGAAGGCATGACGAGGCTTATGCACAGGCGCCTCCCACGCCTTAAAGTGCCTTCAACACCTCTACCCCCCTGATATGTGCTTAAAAAAAAACCCAAGTGACAGGAGTAGACAGGATTTTGCCAGAGAATCATACCAGACATATGCGGACCAGAACTGCACGTTTTGATAAGATACGGAGCCTGTGCACTCAAAAAAAGGTCGCGTAATTTGTAAATGATAATTTTCGTTGAGAAAATATTTTTTTACAAATATCATTTATTAAAATTCAAAAAATATGTAAAAATAAATCAAAAATAGAAAAAATATTTATAAAAATATGAAAAAATTAAGAAAATATTCTCAGCGCATGAACTAACCTTAAACCAACAATTGAGTGCATATTTGTACGTATAACGTAATGATTTAATATATTTAAATTTAAGGATATTAAATAAAAATTTTAAAAAAATATAAAAATAACGTGGGGTCATTAGGAAAATCGCCCAGAATGCAACGGATAAGTGACAACCCCAAAATATGCATATTAGAATGAAGTAGCCTTAAACCAACAATTGAGTGCGCATTTGTACGAATGACGTAATGATATAAAGATTTAAATTTAAGGATATTAAATAACAATTTGAAAAGAAGGCGATGGGACATTACGAAAACCGCCAAGACATATGAGGTAACATTGAAATATATTTAAAATAAAAAAATTCGAGCGGATATATAGAAAACTGAGTCTACAACGATGAGCAGATTGGATGAACGTCAGGAAAATATTAGGATGATCGAATGTAGGTTTACGCTCTTTTGATTTTGCCATGGTGCGTTAGTGCCTTGGTGCCACGGTACCACGGCGTCACGGTGCCTTGGTGCCATGGCGCCATGCTGCCTTGGTGCCATGCTGCCACGGTGCTATGGTGCCACGGTGCATTGGTGCCACGGTACCTTGGTGCCTTCGTTCCATGGTGCCACGGTGACATGGCACCACGGTAGTGCCTTTTTGCGTTAGTGCCATAGTTCCATGATTCCCTAGAGCGATGGTGCTGCGGTGCCACGGCGCCATGGCGCCACGGTGCCTTGGTGCCATGGTGCCTTGGTGCCATGGTGCCGCGGTGCCTTGGTTCCATGGTGCCATGGTGCCTTGGTGCATTGGTGCCATGACGCCACGGTACCAAGCTGCCTTGGTGCCATGGTGCCTGTGTTCCATGGTGCCATGGTGCCACGGTGCCTGTGTGCCACGGTGCTTGTGTGCCAAGCTGCCTTGGTGCCATGGTGCCCGCCTTGGTGCCTTGGTGCCATGGTCCCCGCCTTGGTGCCATGGCGCCAACGTTCCTAGGTTCCATGGCGCCATGGTTCCTTCGTGCCTTGGTGCCTTGGTGCCATGGCGCCATGGTGCCTTGGTGCCATGGTGCCATGGGGCCACGGTGCCATGCAGCCACGGTGCCTTGGTGCCTTGGTGCCATGGCGCCACGGAGCCATGGCGCCTTGGTGCCTTGGTGCCATGGCTCCACGGTGCCTTGCTTCCATGGAGCCATGGCGCCACAGTACCAAGCTGCCTTGGTGCCACGGTGCACGGATATCAAACTTGAGAAAGACACCACCATGGCAGGCCACCATACTTCCGTCGACGTTCGTCATTGGAGGCGTCTCCTGCATTGCACTCGACGGTCACAAAAACCTCTAATTGCGACATGCCTCCACGCACCGATGTTGTCCTCGGTGATTTGCTGAGCACTTATGCCGCACTCCGAATCGCGAAAATCCTCTAGTTGCGATGCCGTTGTTTTTCGTGAAAGGCCACTTGATATCGTATGCTTAACTGTTTGGAATGGAACTCACGCGACGCTTGGCTAACTCGGGTGAGGTGAGATCGCAACACTTGGTGGGATTTTTCAAGGATGAATGCACGAACCTCCTTTGGAGACGGGCGACTGGGTGGTTGGATTGGATGGGGAGGGATGAACCGGGGCGACAAAGAGCTGAATCCCAGTGGATCGTGGCAGCAAGGCCTGTCCCAACAGGTATGCTCACACTCGAATCCTTCTCAGAAGATCAAGGTCGGTCGGCAGTGCACGCCTCGGGGGGATCCCACCAATCAGCTTCCTTACGCCTTACGGGTTTACTCGCCCGTTGACTCACACACATGTTAGACTCCTTGGTCTGTGTTTCAAGACGGGTTGAATGGGGAGCCCACAGGCCAGCGTCCGGAGCGCGCAGACGCCGAAGCATGCCGGAGGTGCGCGCTGCCTGCCATAATCAAGGATACGACATTCCACTAGCGTATCGAGAGCCTGGGCTTTGGCCTCCCCCCAATCCACGCTGGTCCACGACCCGGGTCGATCGGCGTACCGGCTCTTCGTCGTTCCACATCCGATCGGGGCGCATTGCCGGCCCCCATCCGCTTCCCTCCCGATAATTTCAAGCACTCTTTGACTCTCTTTTCAATGTCCTTTTCATCTTTCCCTCGCGGTACTTGTTCGCTATCGGTCACTCGCCCGTATTTAGCCTTGGATGGAATTCACCGCCCGATTTGGGCTACATTCCCAAACAACTCGACTCGTAGACAGCGCCTCGTGGTGCGACAGGGTCTGGGCACGACGGGGCTCTCACCCTCTCCGGCGCCCCCTTCAAGGGGACTTGGGCCCGGTCCGCCGCTGAGGACGCTTCTCCAGACTACAATTCGGATGACAGAGCCGCCCGATTCTAAGGCTGGGCTGTTCCCGATTCGCTCGCCGTTACTAAGGGAATCCTTGTAAGTTTCTTTTCCTCCGCTTATTGATATGCTTAAACTCAACGGGTAATCCCACCTGACCTGGGGTCGCGGTAGGAGCGCCTGAGTGCGAAAGGGTCCAGGATTCCGGACGTTCGACGGGCCGTAGCCGCGATGGTAAAGAGAGTTGAGTTGCAACCACCACTTGCCGCGACGTCCGTCGATGTGGACTCGCATTTAGGCTAGCCGCGAGCTCGAGGCGTACACGAGGCCAGTATCCGCCCCACGACGACAGAGTGGCCCGTGATTTAGGCACGATACGAGGGTGTGAGGCGATGCGGGCAGTGATCCTTCCGCTCCACCTGAGCTCACGCCCAAGGTTTTGCAGTGACCGCCACGCCCTCCTACTCATCGGGGCCTGGCACTTGCCCCGACGGCCGGGTGTAGGTTGCGCTCTTAAGATCTATCCATTTTCGATGCTAGTTGATTCGGCAGGTGAGTTGTTACACACTCCTTAGCGGATTTCGACTTCCATGACCACCGTCCTGCTGTCTTAATCTACCAACACCCTTTATGGGATCTAGGTTAGCGCTCATTTTGGCATCATAACTCGGCTTTTGGTTCATCCCGCATCGCCAGTTCTTCTTACCAAAAATGGCCCACTCGGAGCTCTTGATTCCGTGGCGCGGATCAACAAAGCAGTCACACCGTCCTACCTATTAAAAGTTTGAGAATAGTTTGAGGGCGATGTGTCCCCGAGGCCTCTAATCATTGGCTTTACTCGATAGAACTCGCACGCGAGCTCCAACTATCTTGAGGGAAACTTCGGAGGGAACCAGCTACTAGACGGTTCGATTAGTCTTTTGCCCCTATACCCAAGTCATACGAACAATTTGCACGTCAGTATCGCTGCGGGCCTCCACCAAAGTTTCCTCTGGCTTCGCCCCGCTCAGGCATAGTTCACCATCTTTCGGGTCCCAACAGGTATGCTCACACTCGAACCCTTCTCAGAAGATTAAGGTCGGTCGGCGGTGCACCCCTTGGGGGGATCCCACTAATCAGCTTCCTTGCGCCTTACGGGTTTACTCGCTCGTTGACTCGTACAATGGCAGACTCCTTGGTCCCTGTTTCAAGACGGGTCGAATGGGGAGCCCACAGGCCAGCATTCGGAGCGCGCAGATGTCGAAGCACACCAGAGGTGCACGCTGCCTGCCACAATCGAGGAGATGGCATTCCACAAGTGTATCGAGAGCCTGGGCGTACCGGCTCATCGCCGTTCCACATCTGACCGGGGTGCATCGCCGGCCCCCATCCGCTTCCCTCCCGACAATTTCAAGCACTCTTTGACTCTCTTTACAAAGTCCTTTTCATATTTCCATCGCGGTACTTGACTCCCGTATTTAGACTTGGATGGAATTCACCGCCCGATTTGGGCTGCATTCCTAAACAACCCAACGCGTAGACATTGCCTCGTGGTGCGACAGGGTCAGGGCACGACGGGGCTCTCACCCTCTCTAGCGCCCCTTTCCAAGGGACTTGGGCCCGGTTCGCTGCTGAGGATGCTTCTCCAGACTACAATTCGGACGACGGAGCCACCCGATTCTAAGGCTGGGCTATTCCCGATTCACTCGACGTTACTAAGGGAATCCTTGTAAGTTTCTTTTCCTACGCTTATTGATATACTTAAACTCAACGAGTTATCCCGCCTGACCTGCGGTCGCGGTCGGAGCGCCTGAGCGCGAAGGGGTCCTGGAGTCCGGACGTGCGATGGGCCATAGCCGCGACGCCAAAGAGAGTTGAGTTGCAACCACCACTTGCTGCGACGTCCATCGACGTGGACTCGCATTTAGGCTAGCCGCGAGCTCGAAGCGCACGGGAGGCCAGTATCCGCCCCACGACCACAGCGCGCCCCGTGATTGAGGCACGATGCAAGGGGGCGAAATGATGAGTGATGCCCAGGCAGACGCGCCCTCGGCCTAATGGCTTCTGGCGCAACTTTCATTCAAAGACTCGATGGTTTACGGTATTCTGTAATTCATACCTAGTATCGCATTTCACAACGTTCTTCATCGATGCGAGAGCCGAGATATCCATTGCCGAGAGTCTTTTTCATTTAAAGAAGAAGCACAGGTCACCCCGATGCATGCTGCGGACGGGGCGCGAGGGGAAGGCTATCGATTCAAGTATTCCTTGGAGCTTTCTGCGCCGAGGTTCGTTGGTCGCCCGCTACGCACGCCCCATGATTGAAGCACGATGCGAGGGGGAGACACGATGAGTGACGCCCAGGTAGACGCGCCCTCGGCTTAATGGCTTCGGGCGCAACTTGCGTTCAAAGACTCGATGATTCACGGGATTCTACAATTCATACCTAGTATCGCATTTTGCAATGTTCTTCATCGATGCGAGAGCTGAGATATCCATTGTCGAGAGTCATTTTCATTTACAGAAGAAGCACAGGTCCCCCCGATGCATGCCGCAGATGGGGCGCGAGGGGAAGGCTATCGATTCAAGTATTCCTTGGTGCTTTCTGCGCCGGGGTTCGTGGATCGCCTGACGCGCGCGCTGGGTCGCGCGCGCTGGGGACGGGGATAGGCGCTCATGCGGAGTGACAGAGCACCCCGCCCACACGGACTCCCCAGTTGTTAAAAACGTTCACGGGGTCGTTCTGCTGTGCAGGTTTTGACAATGATCCTTCTGCAGGTTCACCTACGGAAACCTTGTTACGACTACTCCTTCCTATAAATGATAAGGTTCAATGGACTTCTCGCGACGTCGCAGGTAGCGAACAACCCACGTCGCTGCGATTCAAAAATATCACCGGATCATTCAATCGGTAGGAGCAACGGGCGGTGTGTACAAAGGGCAGGGACGTCAACGCGAGCTGATGACTCGCGCTTACTAAGAATTCCTCGTTGAAGACCAACAATTTCAATGATCTATCCCCATCACGATGAAATTTCAAAGATTACCTGAGCATGTCGGCCAAGGCTATAAACTCGTTGAATACATCAGTGTAGTGCGCGTGCGGCCCAGAACATCTAAGGGCATCACAGACCTGTTATTGCCTCAAACTTCCGCGGCCTAAAAGGCCGTAGTAAGGCCACTCTGCCACTTACAATACCCCGTCGCGTATTTAAGTTGTCTGCAAAGTATTCTGCCCGCCGCTCGATGGAAATTGTACTTCAAGGCTGCCGTCGCAACCCTTCCGCCATGGCGGCTTAGCCAACGACACGTTCCCTTGGGGGCCGAGGCCCCTACTACGGGTCGGCAAGCGGACGGCGGGCGCATGCATCGCTTCTAGCCCAGATTCTAACTTAGAGGCATTCAGTCATAATCCAGCACACGGTAGCTTTGCGCCACCGGCTTTTCCGCCAAGCGCGATGACCAATTTTCTGAATCAACGGTTTCTATCATACTGGGTTGAATTACAATTGCGATACTGTCACCAGTAGGGTAAAACTAACCTGTCTCACGACGGTCTAAACCCAGCTCACGTTCCCCATTGGTGGGTGACAATCCAACACTTGGTGAATTCTGCTTCACAATGATAGGAAGAGACGACATTGAAGGATCAAAAAGCAACGTCCCTATGAACGCTTGGCTTCCACAAGCCAGTTATCCTTGTGGTAACTTTTCTGACACCTCTAGCTTCAAATTCCAAAGGTTTAAAGGATCGTTATGCCACGCTTTCACGGTTCGTATTTTTACTGGAAATCAGAATCAAAAGAGCTTTTACCCTTCTTTTCCACATGAGATTTCTGTTCTCGTTGAGCTCATCGTAGGAGACCTACATTATCTTTTAACAGATGTGCCGCCCCATCCAAACTCCCCACCTAACTATGTCTTCCGCCCGGATCAGCCCGCAGAGCGAGCCTTGGGTCCAAAAAGAGGGGCAGTGCCCCGCTTCCGATTCACGGAATAAGTAAAATAATGTTAAAAGTAGTGGTATTTCACTTTTGCCTTTCGGCTCCCACTTATACTACACCTCTCAAGTCATTTCACAAAGTCGGACTAGAGTCAAGCTCAACAGGGTCTTGTTTCCCCGCTGTTTTTGCTAAGCCCGTTCCCTTGGCTGTGGTTTTGCAGGATAGTAGACAGGGACAGTGGGAATCTCGTTAATCCATTCATGCGCGTCACTAATTAGATGACGAGGCATTTGGCTACCTTAAGAGAGTCATAGTTACTCCCGCCGTTTACCCGGGCTTGGTTGAATTTCTTCACTTTGACATTCAGAGCACTGGGAAGAAATCACATTGCGTGAGCATCCGTTGGGACTATCGCGATGCTTTGTTTTAATTAAACAGTCGGATTCCCCTTGTTCATACAAGTTCTGAGTTGGCTGTTCGACGCGTGGAGAAGGCCCCCGAAGGAACCGTTCCCAGTCCGTCCCCCGGCCGGCATGTGGTGACCCGCTCTCACCGCGGGAGCAGCTCGAGCAGTCCACCGACAGCCGACGGGTTCAGTACTGGGACCCCCGTGCCCAGCCCTCAAAGCCAATCCTTTTCCCAAACTTACGAATCCATTTTGACGACTTTCCTTGCCTACATTGTTCCATCGACCAGAGGTTGTTCACCTTGAAGACCTGATGCGGTTATGAGTACGACAGGGTGTGGACGGCATTCGATCCTCTGGATTTTCAAGGGCCGCCGGGAGCGCATCGGACACCATGCGACATGCGGTGCTCTTCCCGCCGCTGGACCCTACCTCCGGCTGAGCCGATTCCAGGGTGGGCAGGCTGTTAAACAGAAAAGATAACTCTTCCTGAGGCTCCCGCCGATTTCTCCAGACTTCCTCATGTTGGCGTCGACCGCCACGTCCAGGCTAAGGAATGTTAACCCGATTCCCTTTTGATGCTCGCATGAAACGCACTATCTGTCAGGGTTTCCCCGACCCTTAGGATCGACTAACCCATGTGCAAGTGCCGTTCACATGGAACCTGTCCCCTCTTCGGCCTTCAAAGTTCTCATTTGAATATTTGTTACTACCACTAAGATCTGCACCGACGGCTGCTCCGCCTGGGATCGCGCCCAAGGTTTTGCAGTGACTGCCACGCCCTCTTACTCATCGGGGCCTGGCAGTTGCCCCGACGACTGAGTGTAAGTCGCGCGTTTAAGCGCCATCCATTTTTGAGGCTAGTTGATTCGGCAGGTGAGTTGTTACACACTTCTTTGCTAATTTCGACTTCCATGACCACCGTCCTGCTGTCTTAATCGACCAATACCCTTTGTGGGATCTAGCTTAGTGCACATTTTGGCATCGTAACCCGGCTTCTGATTCATCCCGCATCGCCAGTTCTGCTTACCAAAAATGGCCCACTCGGAGCTCTTGATTCCGTGGTGCGGCTCAACGATGCAGTCGCGCCGTCCTACCTATTTAAAGTTTGAGAATAGTTCGAGGGAGTTACGTCCCCGAGGCCTCTAATCATTGGCTTTACCCGATAGAATTCGCATGCGAGCTCCAGCTATCCTGAGGGAAACTTCGGAGAGAACCAGCTACTAGACGGTTCGATTAGTCATTCGCCCCTATACCCAAGTTAGACGAACTATTTGCACCTCAGTATCGCAGCGGGCCTCCACCAGAGTTTCCTCTGGCTTCACCCCGCTCAGGCATAGTTCACCATCTTTCGGGTCCCGACAGGTATGCTCACACTCAAACCCTTCTCAGAAGATCAAGGTCGGTCGGTGGTGCACCCCTCGGGGGATCCCACCAATCAGCTTCCTTGCACCTTACGGGTTTACTCGCCTGTTGACTCGCACACATGTCATACTCCTTGGTCCGTGTTTCAAGATGGGTCGAATGAGGAGCCCACAGGCTAGCGTCCGAAGCACACAGATGCGGAAGCATGCTGGAAGTTTGCGCTGCCAGCCACAATTGAGGAGACGGCATTCCACGAGTATATCGAGAGCCCAGACTTTAGCCGCCCCCCCAATCCACGCTGGTACACGCCCTGGGTCAATCGGCGTACCGGCTCATCGCCGTTCCACATTCTACAGGGGCGTATTGCCAGCCACCATCCGCTTCCCTCCCGACAATTTGAAGCAGTCTTTGACTCTCTTTTCAAAGTCCTTTTAATCTTTACCTCACAGTACTTGTTCGCTATCGGTCTCTCGCTGGTATTTGGCCTTGGATAGAATTCAACGCCCGATTTGGGCTGCAGACTATAATTCGGACGACGGAGCCGCCCGGTCCACCGCTGAGGACGCTTCTCCAGACTATAATTCGGACGACGGAGCCGCCCGATTCTAAGGCTGGGCTGTTCTAGATTCACTCGTCGTTACTAAGGGAATCTTTGTAAGTTTCTTTTCCTCCGCTTATTGATATGCTTAAACTCAACGGGTAATCCTGCCTGACCTGGGGTCGCGGTCAGAGCGCTTGAGCGCGAAGGGGTCCTGGAGTCCGGACGCGCTACGGGTCGTAGCCGCGATGGCAAAGAGAGTTGAGTTGCATCAACTACTTGCCACGACGTCCGTCGAAGTGTACTCGCATTTAGTCCAGCCACGAGCTCAAGGCGCACGGGAGGCCAGTATCCTCCCCGCGACGATAGCGCACCCCGTGATTGAGGCATGATGCGAGGGGGCAATGCGATGCGTGACGTCTAGGCAGATGTGTCCTCGGCCGAATGGATTTGGGCTTAACTTCCGTTCAAAGACTCGATGGTTCACGGGATTCTGCAATTCACACCAACTATCACATTTCGCAATGTTCTTCATCGATGCGAGAGTCAATATATCCATTGCTGAGAGTCGTTTTTGTTTACAGAAGAAGCACAGGTCCCCCCGACGCACTCCGCAGATGGGGAGAGAGGGGAAGGCTATCGATTCAAGCATTCCTTGGCACTTTTCACGCTGGGGATGGGGGGAGGCGCTCGTACGGAGTGCCGGAGTGCCCCGCCCGCGCGGACTCCCCAGTTGTTAAACACGGTCGCGGGGTCGTTCTGCTATGCAGGTTTGGACAATGATCCTTCCACAGGTTCACCTACGGAAACCTTGGTATGACTTCTCCTTCCTCTAAATGATAAGGTTCAATGGACATTTCACCGGATCATTCAATCAGTAGGAGCGACGGTGGGTGTGTACAAATGGCAGGGACGTAGTAAATGCGAGCTGATGACTCGCGCTTACTAGGAATTACTCGTTGAAGACCAACAATTTCAATGATCTATCCCTATCATGATGAAATTTCAAAGATTACCTGAGCATGTCGGCCAAGGCTATAAACTCATTGAATACATCAGTGTAGTGCGCGTGCAGCCCAGAACATCTAAGGGCATCACAGACCTGTTATTGCCTCAAACTTCCGTGGCCTAAAAGGCCGTAGTCCCTCTAAGAAGCTGGCCGTGAAGGGATACCTCCGGATAGCAAGTTAGCAGGCTGAGGTCTCGTTCGTTAACGGAATTAACCAGACATATTGCTCCACCAACTAAGAACGGTCATGCACCACCACCAATAGAATCAAGAAAGAGCTCTCAATCTGTCGATCCTTACTATGTCTGGACCTGGTAAGTTTCCCCGTGTTGAGTCAAATTAAGTCGCAGGCTCCACTCTTGGTGGTGCCCTTCCGTCAATTCCTTTAAGTGTAAGCCTTGCGACCATACTCCCTCCGGAACCCAAAAACTTTGATTTCTCATAAGGTGCTGGTGGAGTCCTAAAAGCAACATCCGCTGATCCCTTGTCGACATCGTTTATGGTTGAGACTAGGACGGTATCTGATCGCCTTCGATCCCCCAACTTTCATTCTTGATTAATCAAAAAACCCTTGGCAAATGCTTTTGTAGTTGTTCGTCTTTCATAAATCCAAGAATTTCCCCTCTGACTATGAAATATGAATGCCCCCGACTATCCCTGTTGATCATTACTCCGATACCGAAGGCCAACATAATAGGACCAAAATCCTATAATGTTATCCCATGCTAATGTATACAGAGCGTAGGCTTGCTTTGAGCACTCTAATTTCTCCAAAGTAACAGCGTCGGAGGCACGACCCAACCAGTTAAGGCCAGGAGCGCATCTCCGACAGAAGGGATGAGACGATCGGTGCACACCATAGGCGAACCGGCCGGCCCATCCCAAAGTCCAACTACGAGCTTTTTAACTACAACAACTTAAATATACGTTGTTGGAGATGGAATTACCGCGGCTACTGGCACCAGACTCTCCCTTCAATGGATCCTCGTTAAGGGATTTAGATTGTACTCATTCCAATTACCAGACTCATTGAGCCCGGTATTGTTATTTATTGTCACTACCTCCCCATGTAATGATTGGGTAATTTACGTGCCTATTGCCTTCCTTAGATATGGTAGTCATTTCTCAGGCTCCCTCTCCGGAATCGAACCCTAATTCTCCGTCACCCGTCACCACCATGGTAGGCCACTATCCTACCATCGAAAGTTAATAGGGTAGAAATTTGAATGATGCGTCGTCGGCACAATGGTCGTGCGATCCGTCGAGTTATCATGAATCATCACAGCAACGGGCAGAGCCCGCGTCGACCTTTTATCTAATAAATGCATTTCTTCCAGAAGTCGGGGTTTATTGCACGTATTTGCTCTAGAATTACTACGGTTATTTGAGTAGTAGATACCATCAAACAAACTATAAGTAATTTAATGAGCCAATCGCAGTTTCACAGTCTGAATTTGTTTATACTTACATATGCATGGCTTAATCTTTAAGACAAGCATATGACTACTGGCAGGATCAACCAGGTAGCATTCCTCATCGATGTCGGTGTCGTATGAGCCCGGCCTGCCCACTGGGGCGCAGACAGATTCAAGGGAGCGTGACCGTCATTTACAAAGAGCGTCGTACAGGCCAGATAGGAACCGATGAAGGCCTCATGCCCGCTGCGTCTGCCACATTCGAGAATCCGGACCACTGCTCGCGGACCATGACATCAGACAATGAAGCGAGGGAGTAGTGGCTTGCGAGGGAGGCCTTTGGATTCGCCCCGTGCACGAAATGCGAGAGACGAAGGGCGATCGATAAAACTTGATAATGCCTGGGCATTAGGTATAAAGCACAGGAAACCGACTTCTAGCAAGCCTACATTGCGCTTGCCCCACGACTGAGATGGAAGGTGGGTCAATACGTCGCTGCTCGAGTAGGGATCCAACCTAACCGCACGTGCTAAAC
>CM061561.1:285671980-285676980 GCA_030864225.1 Capsicum baccatum var. pendulum | reverse complement strand
ACAGTGCCTCGTGGTGCGACAAGGTTCGTGCACGATGGGGCTCTCACCCTCTCTGGCGTCCCATTCCAGGGGACTTGGGCCCGGTCCGCCGCTGAGGACGCTTCTCCAGAGTATAATTCGGACAACGGAGCCCCCCGATTCTAAGGCTGGGCTATTCCCGATTTGCTCGCCGTTACTAAGGGAATCCTTGTAAGTTTCTTTTCCTCCCCTTATTGATATGCTTAAACTCAACGTGATGCGTGACGCCCAGGTAGACGCGCCCTCGGCCTAATGGCTTCGGGCGCAACTTACGATCAAAGAATCGGTGGTTCACGGGATTCTGCAATTCATAACAAGTATCGCATTTCACAAAGTTCTTTATCGATGCGAGAGACGAGATATCCGTTGCCGAGATTCATTTTCATTTACAGAAGAAGCACAGGTCCCCCGACGCAGGCCATGGACGGGGCGCGAGGGGAAGTCTATCGATTCAAGTATTCCTTGGCGCATTCCGCACCGGGGTTCGTTGGACGCCCGCGCGCGCGCTGGGGCGCGCGCACCGGGGACGGGGGGATGCGCTCGTGCGGAGTGTCAGAGCACCCCGCCCGCACAGACTCCCCAGTTGTTAAACACGTTTACGGGGTCATTCTGTTGTGCAGGTTTCGACAATGATCCTTCCGCAGGTTCACCTACGGAAACCTTGTTACGACTTCTCCTTCCTCTAAATTATAAGGTTCAATCGACTTCTTGCGACGTCGCAGGCAGCAAACCGCCCACGTCACCGCGATCCGAACATTTCAGCGGATCATTCAATCGGTAAGAGCGACGGGCGGTGTGTACACAGGGCAGAGACTTAGTCAACGCGAGCTGATGACTCGCGCTTACTAGGAATTCCTCGTTGAAGACCAACAATTTCAATGATCTATCCCCATCACGATGAAATTTCAAAGATTACCAGAGCCTGTCGGCTAAGGCTATAAACTCGTTGAATACATCAGTGTAGTGCGCGTGCGGCCCAGAACATCTAAGGGCATCACAGACCTCTTATTGCCTCAAACATCCGCGGCCTAAAAGGCCGTAGTCCCTCTAAGAAGCTGGCCGCGAAGGGATACCTCCGTATAGCTAGTTAGCAGGCTGAGGTCTCGTTCGTTAATGGAATTATCCAGACAAATCGCTCCCAACTAAGAACGGACATGCACCACCACCAATACAATCAAGAAAGAGCTCTCAGTCTGTCAATCCTTACTATGTCTAGACCTGGTAAGTTTCCCCATATTGAGTCAAATTAAGCCGCAGGCTCCACTCCTGGTGGTTCCCTTCCGTCAATTCCTTTAAGTTTCAGCCTTGCGACCATACTCCCCCCGGAACCCAAAAACTTTGATTTCTCATAAGGTGCCGGTGGAGTCCTAAAAGCAACATCCGCTGATCCGTGGTCGGAATTGTTTATAGTTGAGACTAGGACGGTATCTGATCGCCTTCGAGCCCCCAACTTTCGTTCTTGATTAATGAAAACATCCTTGGCAAATGCTTTCGCAGTTGTTCGTCTTTCATAAATCCAAAAATTTCACCTCTGACTATGAAATACGAATGCCCCCGACTGTCCCTGTTAATCATTACTCCGATCCCGAAGGCCAACGTAATAGGACCGAAATCCTATAATATTATCCCATGCTAATGTATACAGAGTGTAGTATTGCTTTGAGCACTCTAATTTCTTCAAAGTAACAGCGTCGGAGGCACGACCCGGCCAGTTAAGGCAAGGAGCGCATCGCCGACAGAAGGGACGAGATGATCGGTGAACACCATAGGTGGACCGGCCAGCCCATCCCAAAGTCCAACTACGAGCTTTTTAACTGCAACAACTTAAATATACATTATTGGAGCTGGAATTACCGCGGCTGCTGGCACCAGACTTGCCCTGCAATGGATCCTCTTTAAGGGATTTAGATTGTACTCATTCATATTACCAGACTCATTGAGCCCGGTATTATTATTTATTGTCACTACCTCCCCGTGTCAGGATTGGGTAATTTTTGCGCCTGCTGCCTTACTTGGATGTGGTAGCCATTTCTCAGGCTCCCTCTCCGGAATCGAACCCTAATGCTCCGTCACTCGTCACCACCATGGTAGGCCACTATCCTACCATCGAAATTTTATAGGGCAGAAATTTGAATGATGCATTGCCGGCACGATTGCCATACAATTCATTGAGTTATCATGAATCATCGCAGCAATGGGCAGAGCCCGCGTCGACCTTTTATCTAATAAATGCATATCTTCCAGAAGTTGGGGTTTGTTGCACGTATTATCTCTAGAATTACTATGGTTATCCGAATATTAGATACCATCAAACAAACTCTAACTGATTTAATGAGCCATTCGTAGTTTCACAGTCTGAATTTGTTCATACTTACACATGCATGGCTTAATCTTTGAGACAAGCATATGACTACTGGCAGGATCAACCAGGTAGCATTCCTGATCGACGTCGGCGTTGCATGAGCCAAGCCTGCCAGTGGGCGCACGGACGGATTCAAGGTGAGCGCGACCGTCATTTGCAAGTAGCGTCGTACGGGGCAGATAGGAGCCGATGAAGGCCCCATGCCCGCTGCGTCTTCCTCTCCCGGACCGCCGCTCTCGGACCGCCGCTCGCGGACCACGACATCACACGACGAAGCGAGGGAGTCATTGGATGCGAGGGAAGCCTTTTGATTCGCCCAACACACGAAATGTGAGCGGCGAAGGGCGATCGATAAAACTTGATAATGCCTGAGCATTAGGTATGCAGCACAGGAAAGCGACTTCGAGGAAGCCTACATTGCGCTTGCCCCGCGACTGAGATGGCAGGTGGGTCAGTACGTCGCTGCTGGACCAGGGATCCAACCTAACCGCAAGTGCTGAATATAACTCACGCACCGTGCGTCCAAATGCTCCGTCGATGCACGCCCGGCCCCGGCCCCAATGCCCGATAAAAGATATCGTGCGCTGCTGCCTATACGGATGTTTCAAGGCTGAAGCAACTCCAGCTTGACACGATTGCCCGCCCGTGGGGGGAGCATAGGAGATGAAGGCACGTCGAGGCTCATGCACGGGCGTCGCCCACGTCGGTCGCCGGCACTCGCCGCGGATTGGGCTCGGACGCATGCGTGCAGCGCCTGGAGCATGCCCCGAGAGCAGCATCCAGTACTCGCCGCTCGCACGAAGGCACCGCCTCATCCAAAGTCTAGCGCCAGCAGCACCGTCGTGGACAACGCCACCGATAACCGACACGAGCGTACAATAAAGCGCCGCCGACGTTTCTACACAAGCACGGATGGCTCGCACGAACTAGCCATGCATGCTGCCTTGCGCCCACGCTGCTCGCCGACATGGCCACTGAGCGCCTATGCCAACTACCGACAGTCGCCTTGAAGTGCCTTCAACACCTCTACCCCCCTTATATATGCTTAAAAAAAAAACAAGTGACAGGAGTAGACATGATTTTACCAGAGAATCATACCAGACATATACGGACCCGAACTGCACGTTTTGATGAGATACGGAGCCTGTGCACTCACAAAAAGGTCACGAAATTTGTAAATGATAATTTTCGTTGAGAAAATATTTTTTTACAAATATCATTTATTAAAATTCAAAAAATATGTAAAAATAAATCAAAAATAGAAAAAATATTTATAAAAAATATGAAAAAATTAGGAAAATATTCTCAGCGCATGAAATAACCTTAAACCAACAATCGAGTGCGTATTTGTACGTATAACGTAATGATATAAAATATTTAAATTTAAGGATATTAAATAAAAATTTTTAAAAAATATAAAATAACGTGGGGTCATTAGGAAAATCGCCCAAAATGCAACGGATAAGTGACAACCCCAAAATATGCATATTAGAATGAAGTAGCCTTAAACCAACAATTGAGTGCGCATTTGTACGAATGACGTAACGATATAAAATATTTAAATTTAAGGATATTAAATAAAAATTTGAAAAGAAGGTGAAGGGACATTACGAAAACCGCCACGACATATGAGGTAACATTGAAATATATTTAAAATAAAAAAATTAGAGCGGATATGTAGAAAAATGAGTATGCAATGGTGAGGAGGATGGATGAACGTCAGGAAAATATTAGGATGATCAAACGTAGGTTTACGCTCTTTTGATTTTGCAACGGTGCGTTAGTGCCTTGGTGCCACGGTGCCACGACGCCACGGTGCCTTGGTGCCATGGCGCCATCTTGCCTTGGTGCCATGGTGCCACAGTGCTATGGTGCCACGATGCATTGGTGCCATGGTGCCTTGGTTCCTTGGTGCCATGGTGCCATGGCACCACGACAGTGCCTTGGTGCGTTGGTGCCATGGTTCCACGATGCCCCAGTTCCATGGTGCCATGGTGCCGCGGTGCCATGGTGCCGCGGTGCCATGGTGTCGTGGTGCCTTGCTGCCTTGGTGCCATGGTGCCATGGTGCCATGGTGCTTTTGTGCCTTGGTGCCATGGCGCCACGGTGCCAAGCTGCCTTAGTGCCATGGTGTCTGTGTGCCATGGTGCCATGGTGCTACAGTGCCTGCGTGCCACGGTGCCTGTGCGCCAAGCTGCCTTGGTGCCATGGTGCCTGTGTGACACGGTGCCATGGTGCCATAGCGCCGCGCCGCCTTGGTGCCATGGCGCCAAGGTGCCTTGGTGCCATGGGGCCATGGTGCCTTGGTGCCTTGGTGCCATGGCGCCACGGTTCCTTGGTGCCATGGCGCCACGGTGCCATGGCGCCACGGTGCCACGGTGCCTTGGTGCCACGGCGCCACGGAGCCATGGTGCCTTGGTGCCTAGGTGCCATGGCGCCACGGTGCCTTGGTGCCATGGCGCCACGGTGCCTAGCTGCCTTGGTGCCACGGTGCACAAATATCCAACTTGACAAAGACACCACCATGGCAGGCCACTATACGTCCGTAGACGTTCGTCATTGGAGGCGTCTCCAGCATTGCACTCGACGGTCACAAAAATCTCTAATTACGGCATGCCTC
>CM061561.1:285656980-285666980 GCA_030864225.1 Capsicum baccatum var. pendulum | reverse complement strand
GACATGGTCACTAAGCGCCTATGCCAACTACCGACAGTCGCCTTTAAGTGCCTTCAACACCTCTACCCCCCTTATATATGCTTAAAAAAAAACCCAATTGACAGGAGTAGACATGATTTTGCCAGAGAATCATACCAGACATATGCGGACCCGAACTGCTTATTTTGATGAGATACAGATCCTGTGCACTCACAAAAAGGTCACGTAATTTGTAAATGATAATTTTCGTTGAGAAAATTTTTTTTACAAATATCATTTATTAAAATTCAAAAAATATGTATAAATAAATCAAAAATAGAAAAAATATGAAAAAAATTAGAAAACTATTCTCAGCGCATGAACTAACCTTAAACCAATAATCGAGTGAATATTTGAACGTATAACGTAACGATATAAAATATTTAAATTTAAGGATGTTAAATAAAAATTTTAAAAAAATATAAAAATAACGTGGGGTCATTAGGAAAATCGCCCAGAATGCAACGGATAAGTGACAACCCAAAAATATGCTTATTAGAATAAAGTAACCTTAAACTAACAATTGAGTACACATTTGTATGACTGACGTAACGATATAAAATATTTAAATTTAAGGATATTAAATAAAATTTTTAAAAGAAGGCGACGGGACATTACGAAAACCGCCATCACATATGAGGTAACATTGAAATATATTTAAAATAAAAAAATTAGAGCGGATATATAGAAAAATGAGTATACAACTATGAGGAGGATGGATGAACATCAGGAAAATATTAGGATGATCGAACGTAGGTTTACGCTGTTTTGATTTTGCACCGGTGCATTAGTGCCTTGGTGCCACGGTGCCATGACGCCACGGTGCCACTGTGCTATGGTGCCACGGTGCCTTGGTGCCACGGTACCTTGGTGCCTTGGTGCCATGGTGCCACGGTGCTATGGCACCACGGCAGTGCCTTGGTACGTTGGTGCCATGGTGCCATGATGCCCCGGTGCCATGGAACCGCGGTGCCACAGCGCCATGGCGCCACAGTGCCGCGGTGCCATGATGTCGTGGTGCCATGGTGCCGCGGTGCCTTGCTGCCTTGGTGCCATGGTGCCATGGTGCCTTGGTTCCTTGGTGCCGTGGCGCCACGGTGCCAAGCTGCCTTGGTGCCATGGTGCATGTGTGCCACGGTGCCATGGTGCAACGGTGCCTGTGTGCCACAGTGCTATGGTGTCACGGTGCCTGTGTGCCAAGCTGCCTTGGTTCCATGGTTCCTGTATGACACGGTGCCATAGTGCCGCGGCTCCGCGCCGCCTTGGTCCCATGGCGCCAAGATGCCTAGGTGCCATGGCGCCATGGTGCCTTGGTGCCTTGGTTCCATGGCTCCACGGTGCAATGGCGCCACGGTGCCTTGGTGCCTTGGTGCCATGGAGCCACGGAGCCATGGTGACTTGGTGCCATGGCACCACAGTCCCTTGGTTCCAAGGCGCAACGGTGCCAAGCTGCCTTTGTGCCATTGCACTCGACGGTCACAAAAACCTCTAATTGCGGCATGCCTCCACGCACCGACATTGTGGAGCCACGGTGCATTGGTGCCATAGTGCCACGGTGCTATGGTGCCACGGTGCGTTGGTGCCATGGTGCCTTGGTGCCTTGGTGCCACGTTGCCATGGCACCACGAAAGTGCCTTGGTGCGTTGGTGCCACGATGCCCCGGTACCATGGTGCCGCGGTGCCACGGTGCCATGGCGCCACGGTGCCTTGGTTCCATGGTGCCATGGTGCGTTGCTGCCGCGGTGCCATGGTGCGTTGCTGCCTTGGTGCCATGTCGCCACGGTGCCAAGCCGCCTTGGTAACATGGTGCCTGTGTGCCATGGTGCCACGGTGCTATGGTGCCACTATTCCTATGTGCCAAGCTGCCTTGGTGCCATAGTGCCTGTCTGACACGGTCCCATGGTGCCATGGCACCACGCCACCTTGGTGCCATGGCGCCAAGGTGCCATGGCGCCAAGGTGCCATGGCGCCATGGTGCCTTGGTGCCATGGCGCCACGGTGCCTTGGTGCCTTGTTGCCATGGTGCCATGGTGCAACGGTGCCATAGCGCCACGGTTCCATGGTGCCACGGTACCATGGCGCCATGATGCCACGGTGCCATGGCACCACGGTGCCTTGGTGCCTGTATGCGAAGCTGCCTTGGTGCCATGGTGCCTGTCCGACACGGTGCCATGGTGCCATGGAGCCACGCCGCCTTGGTGCCATGGCGCCTTGGTGCGTAGGTGCCATGGCGCCATGGTGCCTTGGTGCCTTGGTGCCATGGCGCCACGGTGCCTTGGTGCCATGGTGCCATGGCGCCACGGTGCCATGGCGCCACGGTGCCACAGTGCCTTGGTGCCTTGGTGCCATGGCACCACGGTGCCTTGGTGCCTTGGTACCTTGGTGCCATGGCGCCACGGAGCCATGGTGCCTTGGTGCCTTAGTGCCATGGCGCCACGGTGCCAAGATGCCATGGTTCCACGGTGCATGGATATCCAACTTGACAGAGACACCACCATGGCGGGCCACTATATGTCCGTCGACGTTCGTCATTGGAGGCGTCTCCAGCATTGCACTCGATGGTCACAAAAACCTCTAATTGCGGCATTCCTCCATGCACCAAACTTATTCTCGGCGCTTTGCTGAGCACTTATGTCGCACTCCGAATTGCGAAAATCCTCCAGTTGTGATGCCATTGTTTTTCGCGAAAGGCCACTTGATATCGTATGCTTAACTGTTTGGAATGGAACGCACGTGACGCTTGGCTAACTCGGGTGAGGTGAGCTCGCAACACTTGGTGTGATTTTTCAAGTACGAATGCACAAACCTCCTTTGGAGACGGGCGGCAGGGTGGTTGGATTAGATGGGGAGGGACGGACCGGAGCAACAAAGGGCTGAATCTCAGTGGATCGTCGCAATAAGGCCACTCTGCCACTTACAATACCCCATCGCGTATTTAAGTTGTCTGCAAAGGATTCTGCCCGCCGCTAGATGGAAATTGTACTTGAAGGCGGCCGTCGCGACCCTTCCGCCGCAGCGGCTTAGCCAACGACACGTGCCCTTGGGGGCCGAGGCCCCTACTGCGGGTCGGCAAGCAGACGGCGGACGCATGCATCGCTTCTAGCCCGGATTCTGACTTAGAGGCGTTCATTCATAATCCAGCACACGGTAGCTTCGCGCCACTTGCTTTTCAACCAAGCGCGATGACCTCTTGTCTGAACCAAGAGTCAAGCACAACAGGGTCTTGTTTCCCCGCTGTTTCTGCCAAGCTCGTTCCCTTGGCTGTGGTATCGCTGGATAGTAGACAGGGATCGTGGGAATCTCATTAATCCATTCATGAGCGTCACTAATTAGATGATGAGGCATTTGGCTACCATAATAGAGTCATAGTTACTCCCACCGTTTACCCGCGTTTGGTTGAATTTCTTCACTATGACATTCAGAGCACTGCGCAGAAATCACATTGCGTTTGCATCCGTTGGGACCATCGCAATGCTTTGTTTTAATTAAACAGTCGGATTCCCCTTGTCCGTACCAGTTCTGAGTGGGCTGTTCGACGTGCGGGGAAGGCCCCCGAAGGAACCGTTCCCAGTTCGTCCCCCGGCCGGCACGCGGCGACCCGCTCTCACCGCGGGAACAGCTCGAGCAGTCCACCGACAGCCGACGGGGTCCCCCATTCCCATACCTCAGAGCCAATCCTTTTCCCAAACTTACGAATCCATTTTGACTACTTTCCTTTCCTACATTGTTCCATCGACCAGAGGTTGTTCACCTTGAATACCTGATACGGTACGGTACGACGTACGGTGCACTTCCAGCCGCTGGACCCTACCTCCGACTGAGCCGATTCCTGGGTGGGCAGGCTGTTAAACAGAAAAGATAACTCTTTCTGAGGTTTCCGCCGATGTCTCTAGACTTTCTAACGTTTCCGTCGACCACCACGTCCCGATTCAGGAATTTTAACCCGATTCCCTTTCGGAGCTCACGCGAAATGCACTATCTGTCGGGGTTTCCCCGACCCTTAGGATCGACTAACCAATGTGCAAGTGCCGTTCACATGGAACCTTTCCCCTCTTCGGCCTTCAAAGTTCTCAGTCGAATATTTGCAACTACCACCAAGATCTGCACCGACGGCTGCTTCGCCCGGGATCGCGCCCAAGGTTTTGCAGCGACCGCCACGCCCTCCTACTCATTTGGGCCTGGTACTTTCCCCGACGGTCGAGTGTAGGTCGCGCGCTTAAGCGCCATCCATTTTTGAGGCTAGTTGATTCGGCAGGTTAGTTTTTACACACTCCTTAGCCGATTTCGACTTCCATGACCACCGTCCTGCTGTCTTAATCGACCAAAACCCTTTGTGGGATCAAGGTTAGAGCGCATTTTGGCATCGTAACCCAGCTTTCAGTTCATCCCGTATCGCCAGTTCTACTTACCAAAAATGGCCCACTCGGAGCTCTTGATTCCGTGGCGCGGCTCAATGTAGCAGTCGCGCCGTCCTACCTATTTAAAGTTTGAGAATAGTTCAAGGGCGTTACGTCCCCGAGGCCTCTAATCATTGGCTTTACCCAATAGAACTCGCACGCGAGCTCCAGCTATCCTGAGGGAAACTTCGGAGGGAACCAGCTAGTAGACGGTTCGATTAGTCTTTCGCCCCTATACCCAAGTCAGACGAACTATTTGCACGTCAGTATAGCAGCGGGCCTCCACCAGAGTTTTCTCTCGCTTCACCCCGCTCAGGCATAGTTCACCATCTTTCGGGTCCCGACAGGTATGCTCACACTCGAACCCTTCTCAGAAGATCAAGGTCGGTTGGCGGTGCACCCCTTGGGGGGATCTCACCAATCAGCTTCCTTGCGCCTTACGGGTTTACTCGCCTGTTGACTCGCACACATGTCAGACTCCTTGGTCCGTGTTTCAAGACGGGTCGAATGGGGAGCCCACAGGCCAGCGTCCGAAGCGCGCAGATGTCGAAGCACGCCGGAGGTGCGGGCTACCTACCACAATCAAGGAGATGACATTCCACGAGCGTATCGAGAGCCTGGGCTTTGGCCGCCCCCCAATCTACACTGATCCACGCCCCGGGTCGATCGGCATACCGGCTCGTCACCGTTCCACATCCGACCGGGGTGCATCGCCGGCCCCCATCCGTTTCCCTCCCAACAATTTCAAGCACTCTTTGACTCTCTTTACCAAGTCCTTTTCATCTTTCCATCGCGGTACTTGTTCGCTATCGATCTCTCGCCCGTATTTAGACTTGGATGGAATTCACCGCCCAATTTGGGCTGCATTCCCAAACAACCCGACTCGTAGACATTGCCTCGTGGTGCGATAGGGTCAGGGCACGACGGGGCTCTCACCCTCTCCGGCGCCCCCTTCCAGGGGACTTGGGCCCGGTCCGCCGCTGAGGATATTTCTCCAGACTACAATTCGGACAACGGAGCCGCCCGATTCTAAGGCTGGGCTGTTCCCGATTCGCTCGCCGTTACTAAGGGAATCTTTGTAAGTTTCTTTCCTCCACTTATTGATATTCTTAAACTCAATGAGTAATCCCGCCTGACCTACGGTCGCGGTCGGAGCGCCTGAGCGCGAAAGGGTCCTGGAGTCCGGACGCGCGATGGGCCATAGCCGCGACGGCAAAGAGACTTAAGTTGTAACCACCACTTGCTGCGACGTCCGTCGACGTGGACTCGCATATAGGCCATCCGTGATCTCGAGGCGAACGGGAGGCCAGTATCCGCTTCACGACGACAGCGTGCCCCGTGATTGAGGTACGATGTGAGGGAGCGACACGATGAGTGATGCCCAGGCAGATGCGCCCTCGGCCTAATGGCTTCGGGCGCAACTTGTGTTCAAAGACTCGATGGTTCATGGGATTCTGCAATTCATACCTAGTATCGCATTTCGCAATGTTCTTCATCGATTTTAGAGCCGAGATATCCATTGTCGAGAGTCATTTTCATTTACAGAAGAAGCACAGGTCCCCCCGATGCATGCTTCGGACGGGGTGCGAGGGGAAGGCTATCGATTCAACTATTCCTTGGCGCTTTCTGCACCGGGGTTCATTGGTCGCCTGCCGCGCACGCCCCGTGATTGAGGCACGATGCGAGGGGGCGACACGATGAGTGATGCCCAGGTAGACGCGCCCTCGGCCTAATGGCTTCGGGCGCAACTTGCTTTAAAAGACTCGATGGTTCACGGGATTCTGTAATTCATACCTAGTATCGCATTTTGCAACGTTCTTCATCAATGCGAGAGCCGAAATATCAATTGCCGAGAGTCGTTTTCATTTACAGAAGAAGCATAGGTCCCCCCGATGAATACCGCAGTCGGGGTGTGAGGGAAAGGCTATTAATTCAAGTATTCCTTGGTGCTTTATATACCGGGGTTCGTGGGTCGCCCGCCGCGCGCGCCCTAGTTGTTAAAAACGTTCACGGGGTCGTTCTGCTGTGCAGGTTTTGACAATGATCCTTCCGTAGGTTCACCTATGGAAACCTTGTTACGACTTCTCCTTCCTCTAAATGATAAGGTTCAATGGACTTCTCGCGACGTCGCGGGCAGCGAACTGCCCACGTCGCCGCGATCCAAACATTTCACTGGATCATTCAATCGGTAGGAGCGACGGGCGGTGTGTACAAAGGGCAGGGACGTAGTCAACGCGAGCTGATGACTTGCGCTTACTAGGAATTCCTCGTTGAAGACCAACAATTTCAATGATCTATCCCATCACGATGAAATTTCAAAGATTACCAGAGCCTGTCGGCCAAGGCTATAAACTCGTTGAATACATCAGTGTAGTGCGCGTGCGGCCCAGAACATCTAAGGGCATCACTGACCTGTTATTGCCTCAAACTTCCGCGGCCTAAAAGGCCGTAGTCCCTCTAAGAAGCTGGCTGCGAAGGGATACCTCTGCATAGTTAGTTAGCAGGCTGAGGTCTCGTTCGTTAACGAAATTAACCAGACAAATCGCTCCACCAACTAAGAACGGCCATGCACCACCACCCATAGAATCAAGAAAGAGCTCTCAGCCTGTCAATCCTTACTATGTCTGGACCTGGTAAGTTTCCCCGTGTTGAGTCAAATTAAGCCGCAGGCTCTGCTCTTGGTGGTGCCCTTCCGTCAATTCCTTTAAGTTTCAGCCTTGCGACCATACTCCCCCCGGAAACAAAAAAATTTGATTTCTCATAAGGCTCCGGTGGAGTCCTAAAAGCAACATCTGCTGATCCCTGGTCGGCATCGTTTATGGTTGAGACTAGGACGGTATTTGATCAACTTCAAACCCCCAACTTTTGTTCTATATTAATGAAAACATCCTTGGAAAATGCTTTCGCAGTTGTTCGTCTTCCATAAATCCAAGAATTTCACCTCTGACTATGAAATACGAATGCCCCCAAATGTCCCTATTAATCATTACTCCGATCCCGAAGGCCAACGTAATAGGACCTAAATCCTATAATGTTATCCCATGCTAATGTATACAGAGCGTAGGCTTGCTTTGAGCACTCTAATTTCTTTAAACTAACAGCGCCGGAGGCACGACCCGACCAATTAAGGCAAGGAGCGCATCGCCGACAGAAGGGACGAGAGGATCGGTGCACACCATAGGCGGACCGGCTGGCCCATACCAAAGTCTAACTACAAGCTTTTTAAATGCAACAACTTAAATATACGCTAGTGGAGCTGGAATTACCGCGGCTGCTGGCAGTAGACTTGCCCTCCAATGGATCTTCACTAAGGGATTTAGATTGTACTCATTCCATTTACCAGACTCATTGAGCCCGGTATTGTTATTTATTTTCACTACCTCCCCGTGTCAGGATTAGGTAATTTGTGCGCCTGCTGCCTTCCTTGGATGTGGTAGCCATTTCTTAGGCTCTCTCTCCGAAATTGAACCCTAATTCTCCGTCACCCATCACCACCATGGTAGGCCACTATCCTACCATCGAAAGTTGATAGGGCAGAAATTTAAATGATGCATCGCTGGCACGATGGTCGTCCGATCCGTCCAGTTATCATGAATCATCTCAGCAATGGGCAGAGCCCGCATCGACCTTTTATCTAATAAATGCATCTCTTCTAGAAGTCGGGGTTTTTTGCGCGTATTAGCTCTAGAATTACTATGGTTATCCGAGTAGTAGATACCATCAAACAAACTATAACTGATTTAAAGAGCCATTCGCAGTTTCACAGTCTGAATTTGTTCATACTTACACATGCATGGCTTAATCTTTGAGACAAGCATATGACTATTGGAAAGATCAACCAGGTAGCATTCTTCATCGACATCGGTGTCGTATGAGCCCGGCCTGCCCGCGGGGGCGCAGACGGATTCAAGGTGAGCGCGACCGTCGTTTGCAAGGAGCGTCGTACGGTGCAGATAGGAGCTGATGAAGGCCCCATGCTCGCTGCGTCTGCCGCATCCGAGAATCCGAACCGCCGCTCGTGGACCATGACATTGCACGACGAAGCAAGGGAGTCGTGAGATGCAAGGGCAGCCTTTCAATTTGCCCCGCACACGAAATGCGAGGGGCGAAGGGCGATCGATAAAACTTGATAATGCCTGGGCATTAGGTATGCAGCACAGTAAACCGACTTCGAGCAAGCCTACATTGTTCTTGCCCCACACCTGAGATGGAAGGTAGGTCAGGACATTGCTGCTCGAGCAGGGATCCAACCTAACCGCACGTGCCGAACACAACTCACGCACTATGCGTCCACATGCTTCGTCGATGAACGCCCGGCACCGGCCCCAACGCTCGATAATAGATGTCGTGCGCTGCTGCCCATGCGGGCGTTGCAAGGATGAAGCAAGTCCCGCTTTACAAGATAGCTCGCTCATGGGGGGAGCAGAGGAGATGAAAGCACACCGAGGCTCATGCACGGGCGCCGCCCGCACCGGCCACCGATGCTCGTCGCGGATTGGGCTCGATCACATGCGTGCAGCGCCTGGAGCTTGCCTCGAGAGCAGTATCTAGTACTCATCGCTCGCACGAAGGCACCGCCTCGTACGAAGTCTAGCACCAGCAGGCCCGTCGTGGACGACGCCACCAATTACCGACACGAGCGTACAATGAAGCCCCGCCGACATTGCTACACGGGCACGGATGGCTCGCACGGACTAGCCATGCATGCTGCCATGCACCCACGCTGCTCGCCGACATGTCCACTGAGCGCCTATGCCAACTACCGACAGTCGCCTTGAAGTGCCTTCAACACCTCTACCCCCCTTATATATGCTTAAAAAAAAAAACCAAGTGACAGGAGTAGACATGATTTTGCCAGAGAATCATACCAGACATATGCGAACTCGAACTACACGTTTTGATGAGATACAGAGCCTGTGCACTCACAAAAAGGTCGCGTAATTTGTAAATGATAATATTCATTGAGAAAATATTTTTTTACAAATATCATTTATTAAAATTCAAAAAATATGTAAAAATAAATCAAAAATAGAAAAAATATTTATAAAAATATGAAAAAATTAGAAAAATATTCTCAGTGCATGAACTAACCTTAAACCAACAATCGAGTGCATATTTGTACGTATAACGTAACGATATAAAATATTTAAATTTAAGGATATTAAATAAAAGTTTTAAAAAAATATAAAAATAACGTGGGGTCATTAGGAAAATCACCCAGAATGCAACGGATAAGTGACAACCCCAAAATATGCATATTAGAATGAAGTAGCCTTAAACCAACAATTGAGTGCGCATTTGTTCGACTGATGTAACGATATAAAATATTTAAATTTAAGGATATTAAATAAAAATTTGAAAAGAAGGCGACGGGACATTACTAAAACCGCCACGACATATGAGGTAACATTGAAATATATTTAAAATAAAAAAATTAGAGAGGATATGTAGAAAAATGAGTATCCAACGGTGAGGAGGATGGATGAAGGTTAGGAAAATATTAGGATGATCGAACGTAGGTTTACGCTTTTTTGATTTTGCACCGGTGCGTTAGTACCTTGGTGCCACGGTGCCACGGCGCCACG
>CM061561.1:285616980-285651980 GCA_030864225.1 Capsicum baccatum var. pendulum | reverse complement strand
GCACTCTTTGACTCTCTTTTCAATGTCCTTTTTATCTTTACCTCGCGGTACTTGTTCGCTATCGGTCTCTCGCCCGTATTTGGCCTTGGATGGAATTCACCGCCCGATTTGGGGTGCATTCCCAAGCAACCCGACTCGTAGACAGCGCCTCGTGGGGCGACAGGTTCCGAGCATGACGGGGCTCTCACCCTCTTTGGTGCCCCTTTCGAGGGGAGTTGGGCCCGGTCCGCCGCTGAGGACGCTTCTCCAGACTACAATTCGGACGACGGAGCCGCTCGATTCCAAGGCTGGGCTGTTCAAGATTCGCTCGTCGTTACTAAGGGAATCTTTATAAGTTTCTTTTCCTCCGCTTATTGATATGCTTAAACTCAACGGGTAATCTCGCGTGACCTGGGGTCGCGGTCGGAGCGCCAGAGCGCGAAGGGGTCCTGGAGTCCTAACGCGCGACGGGCCATAGTTGCGACGGCAAAGAGAGTTGAGTTGCATCCACCACTTGCTGCGATGTCCGTCGACGTGTACTCGCATTTAGGCCAGCCACGAGCTCGAGGCGCACGGGAGGCCAGTATCCGCCCCGCGATGATAGCGCACCCCGCGATTGAGGCACGATGCGAGGGGGCAACGCAATACGTGATACCCAGGTAGACGTGTCCTCGGCCTAATGGATTCGGGCGCAACTTGCGTTCAAAGACTCGATGGTTCACGGGATTCTGCAATTCACACCAACTATCGCATTTCGCAACATTATTCATCGATGCGAGAGCCGTGATATCCATTGCCGAGAGTCATTTTTGTTTACAGAAGAAGGACAGGTCCCCCCGATGCACGCCGCAGACGGGGCGCGAGGGGCAGGCTATCAATTTAAGCATTCCTTGGAGGCGCTCGTACGGAGTGCCGGAGTACCCCGCCTGCACAGACTCTCCAGTTGTTAAACACAGTCGCGGGGTCATTCTACTGTGTAGGTTTGGACAATGATCCTTCCGCAGGTTCACCTACGGAAACCTTGTTACGACATCTCCTTTCTCTAAATGATAAGGTTCAATGGACATTTCACCGGATCATTCAATAAGTAGGAGCGACGGGCGGTGTGTACAAATGGCAGGGACGTAGTAAAAGCAAGCTGATGACTCGCGCTTACTAGGAATTACTCGTTGAAGACCAACAATTTCAATGATCTATCCCCATCACGATAAAATTTCAAAGATTACCCGAGTATGTCGTCCAAGGCTATAAACTCGTTGAATACATCAGTGTAATGCGTGTGCGGCCCAGAACATCTAAGGGCATCACTGACCTGTTATTGCCTCAAACTTCCGTTGCCTAAAAGGCCGTAGTCCCTCTAAGAAGCTGGCCACGAAGGGATACCTCTGGATAGCTAGTTAGCAGGCTAAGGTCTCGTTCGTTAACGGAATTAACCAGACAAATCGCTCCACCAACTAAGAACGGTCATGCACCACCACCAATAGAATCAAGAAAGAGCTCTCAGTCTGTCAATCCTTACTATGTCTGGACCTGGTAAGTTTCCCCGTGTTGAGTCAAATTAAGCCGCAGGCACCACTCTTGGTGGTGCCCTTCCGTCAATTCCTTTAAATGTTAGCCTTGCGACCATACTCCCCCCGGAACCCAAAATCTTTGATTTCTCATAAGGTGCCAGTGGAGTCCTAAAAGCAACATCCGCTGATCCCTGGTCGACATCGTTTATGGTTGAGACTAGGACGGTATGTGATCGCCTTCGATCCCCCAACTTTCGTTCTTGATTAATCAAAAAATCCTTGGCAAATGCTTTCGCAGTTGTTCGTCTTTCATAAATCCAAGAATTTCACCTCTGACTATGAAATACGAATGCCCCCGACTGTCCCTGTTGATCATTACTCCGATCCCGAAGGCCAACATAATAGGACCGAAATCCTATAATGTTATCCCATGCTAATGTATACATAGCGTAGGCTTGCTTTGAGCACTCTAATTTCTTCAAAGTAACAGCGTCGGAGGCACGACCCAGACAGTTAAGTCCAAGAGTGCATCTCCAACAGAAGGGACGAGATGATCGGTGCACACCATAGGCGAACCGGCCGGCCCATCCCAAAGTCCAACTATGATCTTTTTAACTACAACAACTTAAATATACGCTATTGGAGCTGGAATTACCGCGGCTACTGGCACCAGACTCTCCCTTCAATGGATCCTCGTTAAGGGATTTAGATTGTACTCATTCCAATTACCAGACTCATTGAGCTCGGTATTTTTATTTATTATCACTACCTCCCCGTGTCATGATTGGGTAATTTACGCGCCTGTTGCCTTCCTTAGATGTGGTAGTCGTTTCTCAGGCTCCCTCTCTGGAATCGAACCCTAATTCTCCGTCACCCATCACCACCATGGTAGGCCACTATCCTACCATAGAATGTTAATAGGGTAGAAATTTGAATGATGCGTCTCCGGCATGATGGCCATGCGATCCGTCGAGTTATCATGAATCATCGCAGCAACGGGAAGAGCCCGCGACGACCTTTTACCTAATAAATGCATCTCTTCCAGAAGTCGGGGTTTATTGCACGTATTAGCTCTAGAATTACTACGATTATTTGAGTAGTAGATACCATCAAACAAACTATAACTGATTTAATGAGCCAATCGCAGTTTCACAGTCTGAATTTGTTCATACTTACATATGCATGGCTTAATCTTTGAGACAAGCATATGACTACTGTCAGGATCAACCAGGTAGCATTCCTCATCGACTTCGGGATCGCATGAGACCGGCCTGACCACGGGAGCATAGACGGATTCAAGGTGAGCATGACCATCGTTTACAAGGAGCGTCGTACAGGCCAGATAGGAGCTGATGAAGGCCCAATGCCCGCTGCGTCTGCCGCATCCGAGAATCTAGACCACTACTCGCAGACAATTACATCGCACAATAAAGCGAGGGAGGGCGGTCTTTCAATTCGCCCCGCGCACGAAATGCGAGGGACGAAGGGCAATCGATAAAACTTGATAATGCCTGGGCATTAGGTATGCAGCACAGGAAACCGACTTTGAGCAAGCCTACATTGCGTTTGCCCCGCGACTGAGATGGTAGGTGGGTCAGGACGTCGCTATTCGAGCAGGGATCTAACCTAACCGCACGTGCTGAACACAACTCACGCACCGTGTGTCCAAATGCTCCGTCAATGCACGCCCGGCATCGGCCCCAACGCCCGACAATAGATGCCGTGCGCTGCTGCCCATCCGGACGTTGCAAGGCTGAAGCAAGTATCGCTTGACACGATAGCCCACCCGTGGGGGAAGCAGAGGAGATAAAGGCACGTCGAAGCTCATTAACGGGCGCCGCCCACGCCGGCCGCCAGCGCTCGCCGTATATTGGACTCGGCCGCATGCGTGCAGCGCCTGGAGCTTGCCCCGAGAGTAGCATCCAGTACTCGCCGGTCGCACGAAGGCACCGCCTCGTTCGAAGTCTAGTGCCAGCAGCCCTGTCGTGGATGACGCCACCGATAACCGACACGAGCATACAATGAAGCGCTGCCGACATTGCTACACGGGCACGGACGGCTTACACGGACTAGCCATGCATGCTTCCATGCGCCCACGCTGCTCTCTGACATGGCCACTGAGCGCCTATGCCAACTACCGACAGTCGCCTTGAAGTGCCTTCAACACCTCCATCCCCCTTATATATGCTTAAAAAAAAAAGTGACAAGAGTAGACATGATTTTGCTAGAGAATCATACCAGACATATGCGGACCCAAACTGCACGTTTAGATGAGATATGGAGCCTGTGCACTCACAAAAAGGTCGCGTAATTTGTAAATGATAATTTTCGTTGAGAAAATATTTTTTTACAAATATCATTTATTAAAATTCAAAAAATATGTAAATATAAATCAAAAATAGAAAAAATATTTATAAAAATATGAAAAAATTAGGAAAATATTCTCAGCGCATGAACTAACCTTAAACCAACAATCGAGTGCATATTTGTACGTATAACATAACGATATAAAATATTTAAATTTAAGGATATTAAATAAAAATTTAAAAAAAATATAAAAATAACGTGGGGTCATTAGGAAAATCACCCAGAATGCAACGGATAAGTGACAACCCCAAAATATGCATATTAGAATGAAGTAGCCTTAAAAAAACAATTGAGTGCGCATTTGTACGAATGACGTAATGATATAAAATATTTAAATTTAAGGATATTAAATAAAAATTTGAAAAGAAGGCGACGGGACATTTTGACAACTGCCACGACATATGAGGTAAAATTGAAATATATTTAAAATAAAAAAATTAGAGCGGATATGTAGAAAAATGAGTATGCAACGGTGAGGAGGATGGATGAACGTCAGGAAAATATTAGGTTGATCGAACGTAAGTTTACGCTCTTTTAATTTTGCCACGGTGCATTAGTGCCTTGGTGCCATGGTGCCTTGGTGCCATGGTGCCACGGCGCCACGGTGCCTTGGTGCCATGGCGCCATGCTGCCTTGGTGCCATGGTGCCACGGTTCTATGGTGCCACGGTGCATTGGTGCCACGGTGCCTTGGTACCTTGGTGCCATGGTGCCAGGGTGCCATGGCACCACGGCAGTGCCTTGGTGCGTTGGTGCCATGGTGCCACGATGCCCCGGTGCCATGGTGCCTTGGTTCCACGGCTCCATGGCACCACGGTGCCTTGCTGCTATGGTGCTGCGGTGCCTTGCTGCCTTGGTGCCATGGTGCCATGGAGCCTTGGTGCCTTGGTGCCATGGCGCCACGGTGCCAAGCTGCCTTGGTGCCATGGTGCCTGTGTGTTGCGGTACCATGGTACCACGGTGCCTGTGTGTGATAACGCTCAATCTACAGCTCTCGTAGGAGTGTAAAGCGATCGTTAGCAAATATAGAATCCAACCTGGGTTGGGTGTCGATCCCACAGGGAATAGCTTGGCCAACAAGTAAGCAAAATTACTAAACTTTTGGTGCAAGTCTCGCAAGAAGGGGGGAGTCTTGTCGTGCAAGTAATGTAAACAAAAGCTGAAAATAATAAAGTAAAGAGAGAGAGATTGTTACGTAGGTTGTAAACAATGAGAATTGAAGCGTTGGGGTTATGTCCACCTTCTGAGGTATACGTCTCTATTGGCTATGAGTGTGTAGAATCTTGACATGCAATTGCTTATAGAGAATTGTAGTCGATGGTAAATCCAAGCGTCTCTCGACCTCAACAAGGACTATTTCACTTTAACTCTCTCGAGCTTAAAGTGTGTCTAACGGTACGAATTCTCCAAGAGGTTAGTCCAGTTACGGCACTAGCTTTTTAATAGGAAAGGGTGTCCTACTACCTTGACATTATCTCTTTTCCAGACAAATAACCTTTCTCTCGAACAAGTTAAATGTTAGACTGACGTATTGTTGCATTTGCAACCGCAAAGAATGTAGATTAAGATGAAGAGAAAAATGATATAAGCAATATACATGTCACGAACTCACAAACTCACAGCAATAGATAGTAACTCATTCGGCTTCCATAACCCCAACAGAGACGTTTAGTTACCCATGAATGCGAAGGTAATCACAATTGACATTGTTAATATACCACAATAAAGATGAATTTCGTGTAGCACAACTGTGGTAGGCGTTAGGCGTGATTTCTTGCAAAGTAACGTTTCTCTTGTTGCGGAAATTAAGAATTGAATAGATGAATGAAAAAATAGAATTAATAGAAGAGTAATTGTTTTGATGGATGGATGGATGGTGGATGGTGAATGGTTGATGGTGAGGGATGAATAAAAATCTCTAGCATTATAGGGTATTTATAATACCCATATCCTAATCCTACTAGGTAAATGAAATATCTAACCAAATCCTACTAGGCTAATGAAATACTTAACCCAATTGTACTAGGTTAATGTAACATTCTCCTAATCCAAATAAACTAATGAAATACTTAACCCAATTGTACTAGGTTAATGTATCATTATCCAAATCGTAATTAGTTACTGCAGGTCCCCAAAGTCTTCAGAAATGCTGTTTTAGCCTGGGACAGATTTTTCATGCAGCAGTTTTGGTCCAGGTCCCCAAAGTCTTCAGAAATGTTGTTTTAGCCCGGGACAGATTTTCCAAGCAGCAGTTTTGGTCCTTAGGCGTCCAAACTCCCTTTCCTTCCTTCGTGAGCTTTCTTTTGCGTCAAGTAAGCCATAAAATGCTGAATTCTGCATCATTTATACCTGAAACTTTACTAATCATGTTCGTTAGCTCATTTATAGGAAAAAGGACTAAAAGTGCATGAAATATATAGTTTGTTCTCAAAACTAGGCTATAATATGGGCAAAATATATTGATATAGGCGCGTAAATTCGCCTATCATCAACACCCCACACTTAGAACTTTGTTCATCCTCAAACAAACTATCATGTCCTTCTAAACATCAACTTAGGGTTTTACAGCAACAACACAAAATATTCGTCAAGACAAGCACAACAATTATCAACAAAGAGTAGCTTTTCGATTATAAGTAGACAGTTTAACCTCTAGCATAGACTCGTGATGGTGATCAACTCGTATGCAAACGTTAAGGTGCATAGAATCATATACGACTATCCAAAACTCATCAACCATGTGTGTCTCACAATATAGTACCCATAATCACTCACAAATATAGCATATTTTTCAAACATGGGTATCAAAATGTCCTTGCTCTCACTCTCACAAAGAATTCATATGTAGCAACTGATGACCATAGGCTTTCCCTTAATGTAATACTCTACTAAATGTCAGAATGCTAAGCTTAGGATCAAGTAGGTCTTTTGATGGTTGTAATGTAGGCTAAGGGACGAGTATGATCAGCTATTTTGGCCAGAAATAGTGACTAAGTTCCTAAGCGCTTTAATACATCACATTGTATCATTGACACATTTTTTCTTTCAATCTTTCTTTCTTTTATTCTGCCACCCTTGTTCTCCTTTTTTGTTTTTTTCAATTTTAAGCACAACTCACTTTTCATCTTTCTTTTCCTTTTTCTTTTCACAACATACCTCTTATGATATCACTTTCTTTTTCATAACATATTCAAGCACCATTACAATTTAAAGCATCATACTTACCCAATTTCCTCTTATATTGTCACATGACTTTTTCACTTTAAAGCACTTAGGAATTTAGATCAAATTACGGTCTTGAAAGAAATGGATTAGGCTTACATACGAGGTTGTCAAAGAAATAGGCTAAAGGCTCAGAAGGGTTTATCTAGGATGATGTTCATGGGTAGGTAAAACTGAAGGTAAACATGTATAGGTTGCCAAAGAAATGCCTAAATCATATCCTAAACTTACACTCCTTATTTTCGCTTTGCATACATACCAGGTAAGTTCTAGCATCAGCCACACACATAGAATATACGATTATTCTCACACACACAAGGCATATGGTCGACTTGATTGGAAGTAATATAGACTCTCGACCCAACAAGTGAAGGAATTGAATCACACAATATCACATAATGAGTCACAACTAGAGTCTAAACGTCTCAATAGTCACAATTGTAACACATACTCTTGTTATAATCTCATGCTGCCTGTCAAAATAATTTCATGCGAAGCTAAAAAATTTACTCCTAAAAAAACATAAAAAATAAAATGGCAAACAAAAAAATAAAAAAAAAAACGAACTCAAATAAACAAAGTAAACAAACAAACATAGGTGCAAACAGAGAAGTATTATAGCATGCGATACCGCCACCCCACACTTAAACGAGACACTGCCCTCAGTGGAAAATAAATACGAAGAACCTGGTCAGTAGGACTCTTCCTCAATGTCGGGGGTCATACCCCCTTTGCCAGAATCATCATAAGAGTCAATGTTAGAGTTCTCCTCTTCGACAGAGTCTGGCAAGCGTCGATCATCATCAGTCGGCACATCATCATCTAGAGGTTCCTCAAAGTATATGCCCACTCCACACATCTCCCTTGCATGCATGTTCATTGGGTAGTCATGGTCCAGTTGTTGGAGCTCTTCAGCAGTTGGAACACAACCTCCGCTCATCATTGTGAAGCGTGTCATGCCATAAAGATGACGGAAGAAACTCTCATCACAAGCATGTCTCTCCGCAGTAGCAAGGTTGACACCATGAGTTGTTTCAGCATTTTTGACCTTAGTGAGGTCAACCTTCTTTGGGTTTTGTGGGAGTTTGTGGTCAGCTGGTTCCTCTTCGATATCCCCCTTCCGCAAGATTGCTGTCAACAAATTTCCAAATGTGAAGTGAGACCTTTTGTGGAGTCTGGCCTTCCTCATGGTAGATCGAATGATTGCCCCAAAGTTGATAGGGACATTCGTCATCAAAGCGTAGACCAAACACACTCTATCTCTTGATATCTTGGTGTATTAAGTCCCAGTAATAAGGCATGAGTTGACAATGCGCATCCAGATTCTTGCTTCCCTATTTAGTGAAGCATAGGGGAAGGTGTTGTGTCGGTCGGTTTCTTTATGTCTTCCCTACCTTGCCATCGATCTGCTTCCACAAAGTGTGTGTCGTATTGCTCTATAAGGAGGCCTGCTGTACAGCTCTTTGAATGGTGTTGTGTCGACCGAAGGTAAGCCAAGAAAAGAGTTGATCCAATCCGCGGTGAGCTGTAACAATTGGCCCCGAATTTTGACTTCATTGCCTGTTTTGTTTGGCAACCAGTTGGCATAAAACTCTCTTGTTAAATCAAGGTTGCATTCTCCTATGTCACGGAATATGAAATCCAGCTTCAATGCCATTATTTTTGCCAACATACGCGGCTCCTTCATTGCTAAGGTGTCCTTGTTGATCAAGTCGACGTCAACATATTTTCGTTCTTTGTTGTTCCTGTACCATTCTTTGGCTTCCTCCTCAAGAACCCATTTTATTCCAAACATTCTGCGTAGTAGTTGCGTTGAGGATGATTCTCCTTGGTCCTTTCGACTTCTCTTCTTGCCCTTTTGGGAAGTGGTCGCCTTCTCCTTAACTTGCCTTGCTTTAGGTGCCATTGTACCGACTTTACCATACAATGCGTCCAAATCGTCAATTGAAATCAATCTCCTCGTTGAATACCTCTTGCACCTATTTTTGCTCAAAACAAATGAAAACGATTAGTACGATGGGTTGCCTCCCACCAAGCGCCTTAGTTTTGGTCGTGGCACGACTCTTATTTTTGGATTTTCATTTTTCAAGAATAAAACAAGTACTAGAACGAAAGAAAAAAACAATAAAACGATAAAACGATAAAACGATGGGTTGCCTCCCATCTAGCGCCTTATTTATTGTCGTGGCTCAACATAGTTACCTCGAGTACTCAGACTTCGTCGAGGTAAGTGATGGATCATTTTCTGAAAGTATTTAGAAGACAATGAGGCTTACCTGTGGGCATGCGATCTTCTTCAAGATGGCTCATACGTTTCTCCGGAGAGTTACCAATTATATCATCAATAGTCCAACCCATAGCTCTCTTGTATCTCTTCAGAGTAGCGATGATAGCCTCTACATTCTGTTCACCTAAATCATCTGCACTCTCCGGAAGTATATTTCTTCTTTCCAAGAACACATACCTTAGATAATCGGGGAGCTCTTGCGATTCTAGCATTGGTGTCTCGTCAATGGGAGTCTTTGTTGTTGGTTGATTCTTGAGATCACATTCCGGTTGCTTAGGAGTATAAGGCTCTATTTCTGTTAGATCACCCATAAGTTCTACATTGTCCTCATGCTCAACATTCAGTGGTGCAGCATACAATGGCTTAACAGTAGGCTGTTTCTCTATAGATATGCTTTCATATCCTCATGATAAACATCGGCTACAGATAACTCATTCATATCGTTGGGATGCTTCATTGCTTTGCATATATCAAACCGTACCACTTCGTCATTAATTTGAAACAAAAGCTCATTATCTTTTATATCAATAACCACACTCCCATTTGCAAGAAAGGGGCGTCCCAAGATTATAAGAACTTCAGAATCCTCCTTACAATCCAGAATAACGAAGTCTGCAGGAAAGATAAATGAAGAAACTTTCACCAACACATCATTCAAGATACCCACAGGTCATTTTACCGACCTATCAGCCATCACGAGCCTCATATTGGTTGGTGTTGGATCGCCTAACCCCAACTTATTATAGATGGATAGTGGCATCAAATTAATGCTACCACCTAGATCGCATAATGCCTTGGCAAAATCCAACGATCCAATTGTGCAAGGAATAGTGAAAGCTCCAGGATCTGCCTTCTTTTGAACTAGCGACCTTGTAGCGATTGCACTACAATGATGAACATCATCCACTAACTCATAACTTGATGCCCGCTTCTTTGTCAACAGGTCCTTCATAAACTTTGCATACCCAGGAATTTGTTCATGTGCCTCCACCAATGGAACATTAATTGTCAGCTGCTTTAGCATAGTCATGAATTTGCTGAACTTTGTGTCATCTGCCGCCTTCTTAAATCTTTGGGGAAAGGATGGTGGTGGGTATGTAAGTGTTCTATCCATGGTTTTCTTCTCCTCTTGCTTCCGTTTTTCCACTTTTTCAGGCTGCACAGTGCTGGATGTGGCGTCCTCGACGTCAGGACTAGTTGTTGTGGCATCTTTTCCTTTTGCATTGTCATTCATGTCCGCAACTTCATCAATTACTTTTTTGACTTTTGCTGAAGTTTCCAGCACCTTACCACTTCTGGTAGTGATGGCCATGCATGACCCATCATTCCTTGGGTTTTGCACAGTATCGCTAGGTAAAGTGCCGGCCTTTCTTTGGTTGAGTGCTGCTGAAAGTTGACTGAATTGCTGCTCTAGTTGTCTAATTGAAGTGGAATGTGAATATACTAATTGTTTCATGGCGGACAAATCATTAATTACCTCTGTTACTCCCGCGCTCGTTGCTTCCACTCCTTTCAATAATTTAGCCATCATGTCCTCCATACTTCCAGAATTAGATGTGGTGGTGTCACGTCTTCCAGGGGGAACGTACAAACCACTCTTTTCATTCTTGTTCTTCCAACTACCTTGGTCTTTGTCTCCAGATTTATCATAATAGTTCCGACCTTGGTTTCCTTGGGTATTCCCTCGGAAACCCCCCTGATTGTTCAAGTAGTTGGCCTCCTCTTCCAAATCAGATTCGTCTCTTCCTTTTGATGCAATAGCTTTCACTTTTTCAGTCTTCCCTAATAGATGCTTTGTAAGAAGATCCATTTGGGTTTTCATGTGCACCATATCTTGATCACGTTCTTCTTCTCTTCTTCTTTGTTCTGCAGTCATGCCAATAGATAAAGTGGGGCTTGCGACCTCAAAATTCCTGGTATGCCAAGCTCTACTTTGCTTTGTCATCCGGTCTAGCATATTGCTTGCCTGAACAAAGGTGAGGTCCATAAATGATCCTCCAGCCGCATTATCAACCACTGGCTTAGTCACCGAATTCAAAGCTCTGTATAATATCTTCATCAAGTGGACATTGGTTATATGATGGTTTGGGCACCGCATTAGCTTCGTCTTGAACCTCTCCCATGTTTCGTGGAGAGCTTCAGTTGGAAGCTATCGAAAATTAGTGATCTAATCTCTCAACTATGCTCTTTTGGATGGCGGAAAGAATCTTTCTAGAAAAGCGTCTTTCAATTGCCTCCAATTAGTAATAGAATCAGGAGTCAGCCCATTCAACCATAGAGTTGCCTCCCGAGACAGAGACAATGGAAATAAGCGTAGTTGAATTGCATTTTGTCCAACGCCAGGATTGTCGAATCACTTGCATGTAGAAATAAAGTTGATCAGATGCATATTCGGATCATCGCCTGCTAGTCCACCAAATAATCCCTTGAGGTGCAAAAGCTGAATCATGGCGCTAGTGATATTGAACTTTGCTCCCGGTGCCAAGGGTGGAAGAATAATAGCTCCTGTGGCACCAGCTCCATCAAGATCATCATCGAACGGTATGTGCACAGCTTGGAAATCAGGCCTCAATCGTGCTTAATGATCTCTCCTCTGCATGGGTGCCGCCATCTCAGCAGTATGCCGAGGGTTTAGTAGCTCCTCATCGCCCAGATCACCATCATCAGGATTTGTTGCTCACCCAGGGTTATTAATATTCTGTTGATGCACTTGAGCAGCCATCCTTTCAATTTCACATTGTGACTCCATTGATGCACTGAATAAACCTAAAAAAAACAAGAACAACAACTAAAAGTAAAAGTACGAGAATCTTTGACCAAAGGGTCTAGTAATTATCACGAACTTGATTGAAACTGGTATTCCCTGGTAACAGTGCCAATTTTTGATAACGCTCAATCTACAACTCTCGTAGGAGTGTAAAGCGGTCGTTAGCAAATATAGAACCCAACCTGGGTTGGGTGTCGATCCCACAGGGAATAGCTTGGCCAACAAGTAAGCAAAATTACTAAACTTTTGGTGCAAGTCTCGCAAGAAGGGGGGAGTCTTGTCGTGCAAGTAATGTAAACAAAAGCTCAAAATAATAAAGTAAAGAGAGAGATTGTTACGTAGGTTGTAAACAATGAGAATTGAAGCGTTGGGGTTATGTCCACCTTCTGAGGTATACGTCTCTATTGGCTATGAGTGTGTAGAATCTTGACATGCAATTGCTTATAGAGAATTGTAGTCGATGGTAAATCCAAGCGTCTCTCAAGCTCAACAAGGACTATTTCACTTTAACACTCTCGAACTTAAAGTGTGTCTAACGGTACGAATTCTCCAAGAGGTTAGTCCAGTTACGGCACTAGCTTTTTAATAGGAAAGGGTGTCCTACTACCTTGAAATTATCTCTTTTGCAGACAAATAACCTTTCTCTCTAACAAGATAAATGTTAGACTGGCATATTGTTGCGTTTGCAACCGCAAAGAATGTAGATTAAGATGAAGAGAAAAATGATATAAGCAATATACGTGTCACGAACTCACAAACTCACAGCAATAGATATTAACTCATTCGGCTTCCATAACCCCAACAGAGAAGTTTAGTTACCCATGAATGCGAAGGTAATCACAATTGACATTGTTAATATACCACAATAAAGATGAATTTCGTGTAGCACAACTGTGGTAGGCATTAGGCGTGATTTCTTGCAAAGTAACGTTTCTCTTGTTGCGGAAATTAAGAATTGAATAGATGAATGAAAAAATAGAATTAATAGAAGAGTAATTGTTTTGATGGATGGATGGATGGTGGATGGTGAATGGTTGATGGTGAGGGATGAATAAAAATCTCTAGCATGATAGGGTATTTATAATACCCATATCCTAATCCTACTAGGTAAATGAAATATCTAACCAAATCCTACTAGGCTAATGAAATACTTAACCCAATTGTACAAGGTTAATGTAACATTCTCCTAATCCAAATAAACTAATGAAATACTTAACCCAATTGTACTAGGTTAATGTATCATTATCCAAATCCTAATTAGTTACTGCAAGTCCCCAAAGTCTTCAGAAATGCTGTTTTAGCCTGGGACAGATTTTCCATGCAGCAATTTTGGTCCAGGTCCCCAAAGTCTTTAGAAATGTTGTTTTAGCCCGGCATAGATTTTCCAAGCAGCAGTTTTGGTCCTTAGGCGTCCAAACTCCCTTTCCTTCCTTCGTGAGCTTTCTTTTGCGTCAAGTAAGCCATAAAATGCTGAATTCTGCATCATTTATACCTGAAACTTTACTAATCATGTTCGTTAGCTCATTTATAGGAAAAAGGACTAAAAGTGCATGAAATATATAGTTTGTTCTCAAAACTAGGCTAAAATATGGGCAAAATATATTGATATAGGCGCGTAAATTTGCCTATCATCAGTGTTCTACGGTGCTACATCACAGGAAACTGACTTTGATCATGCCTACATTGCACTCGCCCTGAGACTGAGATGGCAGGTGGGTCAGGACCCAAACTGCACGTTTAGATGAGATACGGAGCCTGTGCACTCACAAAAAGGTCGCGTAATTTGTAAATGATAATTTTCGTTGAGAAAATATTTTTTTATAAATATCATTTATTAAAATTCTAAAAATATGTAAAAATAAATCAAAAATAGAAAAAATATTTATAAAAATATGAAAAAATTAGGAAAATATTCTCAGCGCATGAACTAACCTTAAACCAACAATCGAGTGCATATTTGTACGTATAACGTAACGATATAAAATATTTAAATTTAAGGATATTAAATAAAAATTTTAAAAAAATATAAAAATAACGTGGGGTCATTAGAAAAATCGCCTAGAATGCAACGGAAAAGTGACAACCCCAAAATATGCATATTAGAATGGAGTAGCCTTAAACCAACAATTTAGTGCGCATTTGTACGAATGACGTATAAAATATTTAAATTTAAGAATATTAAATAAAAAATTGAAAAGAAGGCAATGGGACATTACGAAAACTGCCATGACATATGAGGTAAAATTGAAATATATTTAAAATAAAACAATTAGAGCGGATATGTAGAAAAATGAGTATGAAACGGTGAGGAGGATGGATGAACATCAGGAAAATATTAGGATGATCGAACGTAGGTTTACGCTCGTTTAATTTTGCCACGGTGCATTAGTGCCTTAGTGCCATGGTGCCTTGGTGCCACGGTGCCACGGCGCCACAATGCCTTGGTGCCATGGCGCCATGCTGCCTTGGTGCCATGGTGCCACGGTGCTATGGTGCCACGGTGCATTGGTGCCACGTTGCCTTGGTGGCTTGGTGCCATGGCGCCAGGGTGACATGGCACCACGGCAGTGCCTTTTTGCGTTGGTGCCATGGTGCCACGATGCCCCGGTGCCATGGTGCCTTGGTGCCACGGCGCCATGGCGCCACGTTGCCGCGGTGCCATGGTGCCGCGGTGCCATGTAGTCAACGCGAGCTGATGACTCGCGCTTACTAGGAATTCCTCGTTGAAGACCAACAATTTCAATGATCTATCCCCATCACCATGAAATTTCAAAGATTACCCGAGCTTGTCGGCCATGGCTATAAACTCGTTGAATAATCAGTGTAGTGCGCGTGTGGCCCAGAACATCTAAGGGCATCACAGACCTGATATTGCCTCAAACATACGCGGCCTAAAAGGCCGTAGTCCCTCTAAGAAGCTGGCCGCGAAGGGATACCTCTACATAGCTAGTTAGCAGGCTGAGGTCTCATTCGTTAACGAAATTAACCAGACAAATCGCTCCACCAACTAAGAACGGCCATGCACCAACACCCATAAAATCAAGTAAGAACTCTCATTCTGTCAATCCTTACTATGTCTGGACTTGGTAAGTGTCCCCGTGTTGAGTCAAATTAAGCCGCAGGCTCCACTCTTGGTGGTGCCCTTCCATCAATTCCTTTAAGTTTCAGCCTTGCGACCATACTCCCCCCGAAACCCAAAAACTTTGATTTCTTATAAGGTGTCGGTGGAGTCCTAAAAGCAACATCCGCTGATCCCTGGTCGGCATCATTTATGGTTGAGACTAGGACGTTATCTGATCACCTTCGAACCCCCAAATTTCGTTCTTGATTAATGAAAACATCCTTGGAAAATGCTTTCGCAGTTGTTCGTCTTTCATAAATCCAAGAATTTCACCTCTGACTATGAAATATGAATTCCCCCGACTGTCCCTATTGATCATTACTACGATCCCGAAGGCCAAAATAATAGGACCGAAATCCTATAATGTTATCCTATGCTAATGTATACAGAGCGTAGGCTTGCTTTGAGCACTCTAATTTCTTCAAAGTAACAGCGCCGAAGGCACGACCCAGCCAGTTAAGGCAAGGAGCGCATCGCCGACAGAAGGGACGAGATGATCCGTGAACACCATAGGCGGACAAGACAGCCCATCCCAAAGTCCAACTATGAGCTTTTTAACTGCAACAACTTAAATATACGCTATTGGAGCTGGAATTAACGCGGCTACTGGCACCAGACTCGCCCTCCAATGGATCCTCGTTAAGGGATTTAGATTGTACTCATTCGAATTACCAGACTCATTGAGCCCGATATTGTTATTTATTATCACTATCTCCCCATGTTAGGATTGGGTAATTTACGTGCCTGCTGCCTTCCTTAGATGTGGTAGCTGTTTCTCAGGCTCCCTCTCCGGAATCGAACCCTAATTCTCCGTCACCTGTCACTACCATGGTAGGCCACTATCCTACCATCGAAAGTTAATAGGGCAGAAATTTTAATGATGCATCGCCGGCATGATGGCCGTGCGATCCGTTGAGTTATCATGAATTATCGCAGCAACGGGCAGAGCCCGCGTCGACCTTTTATCTAATAAATGCATGTCTTTCAGAAGTCTGGGTTTATTGCACGTATTAGCTCTAGAATTACTATGATTATTCGAGTAATAGATACCATCAAACAAACTATCACTGATTTAATGAGCCAATCGCAGTTCACAGTCTGAATTTGTTCATACTTACACATGCATGGCTTAATCTTTGAGACAAGCATATGACTATTGAAGGATCAACCAGGTAGCATTCCTCATCGACGTCGGCGTTGCATGAGCCCGGCCTGCCCACGGGGGCGCAGACAGATTCAAGGTGAGCGCGACCGTCGTTTACATGTAGCGTCGTACGGGCCAGACGAAGCGAGAGAGTCGTGGGACGCGAGGGAGGCCTTTTGATTCGCCCCGCGCACGAAATGGGAGGGGCGAAGGGCGATCGATAAAACTTGATAATGCCTGGGCCTTAGGTATGCAGCACAGGAAACCGACTTCGAGCAAGCCTACATTGAGCTTGCCCCGCGATTGAGATGGTAGGTGGGTAAGGACGTCGCGGCTCGAGCAGGGATCAAACGTAACCGCACGTGCCGAACTCAACTCACACATCGTGCGTCTAAATGCTCCGTTGATGCATACTCGGCACCGGCCCCAATGTCCGACAATAGATGCCGTGCGCTGCTGCCCATGCAGACATTGCAAGGCTGAAGCAAGTCCCGCTTGACACGATATCCCGCCCGTGGGGGAAGAAGAGGAGATGAAGGCACGCCGAGGCTCATGCACGGGCGCCTCCCAAGCCTTAAAGTGCCTTCAACACCTCTACCCCCCTGATATATGCTTAAAAAAAACCCAAGTGACAGTAGTAGACAGGATTTTGCCAGAGAATCATACCAGACATATGCGGACCCGAACTGCACGTTTTGATAAGATACGGAGCCTGTGCACTCACAAAAAGGTCGCGTAATTTGTAAATGATAATTTTCGTTGAGAAAATATTTTTTTACAAATATCATTTATTAAAATTCTAAAAATATGTAAAAATAAATCAAAAATAGAAAAAATATTTATAAAAATATGAAAAAATTAAGAAAATATTATCAGCGCATGAACTAACCTTAAACCAACAATCGAGTGCATATTTGTATGTATAACGTAATGATATAAAATATTTAAATTTAAGGATATTAAATAAAAATTTTAAAAAAATATAAAAATAACGTGGGGTCATTAGGAAAATCGCCCAGAATGCAACGGATAAGTGACAACCCCAAAATATGCATATTAGAATGAAGTAGCCTTAAACCAATAATTGACTGCGCATTTATACGAATCACGTAATGATATAAAATATTTAAATTTAAGAATATTAAATAAAAATTTGAAAAAAAGGCGACGGGACATTACGAAAACTGCCAAGACATATGAGGTAACATTGAAATATATTTAAAATAAAAAAATTCGAGCGGATATATAGAAAAATGAGTATGCAACGATGAGGAGAATGGATTAACGTCAGGAAAATATTAGGATGATCGAACGTAGGTTTACGCTCTTTTGATTTTGCCACGGTGCGTTAGTGCCTTGGTGCCATGGTGCCTTGGTGCCACGGTACCACGGCGCCACGGTGCCTTGGTGCCATGGCGCCATGCTGCCTTGGTGCCATGTTGCCACGGTGCTATGGTGCCACGGTGCATTGGTGCCACGGTGCATTGGTGCCTTGGTGCCATGGTGCCACGGTGACATGGCACCACGGCAGTGCCTTGGTGCATTGGTGCATTGGTGCCATGATTCCCCGGGGCCATGGTGCCGCGGTGCCACGGCGCCATGGCGCCACGGTGTCGCGGTGCCATGGTGCCGCGGTGCCATGGTGTAGAGGTGCCTTGGTGCCTTGGTGCCATGGTGCCTTGGTGCATTGGTACCATGACCCCACGGTGCCAAGCTGCCTTGGTGCGATGGTGCCTGTGTTCCATGGTGCCATGGTGCCACGGTGCCTGTGTGCCACGGTGCTTGTGTGCCAAGCTGCCTTGGTGCCATGGCGCCAAGGTTCCTAGGCTTGGTGCCTTCGTGCCTTGGTGCCTTGGTGCCATGGCGCCACGGTGCCTTGGTGCCATGGCGCCATGGGGCCACGGTGCCTTGGTGCCTTGGTGCCTTGGTGCCATGGCGCCACGGTGCCTTGGTGCCATGGCGCAACGGTGCCTTGGTGCCTTGGTTCCATGGCGCCACAGAGCCATGGCGCTTTGGTGACTTGGTGCCATGGCGCCACGGTGCCTTGCTTCAATGGCGCCATGGCGCCACAGTGCCAAGCTGCCTTGGTGCCACGATGCACGGATATCCAACTTGACAAAGACACCACCATGGCAGGCCACTATACGTCCGTCAACGTTCGTCATTGGAGGCGTCTCCAGCATTGCACTCGATGGTCACAAAAACCTCTAATTGCGGCATGCCTCCACACACCGATGTTGTTCTCGATGATTTGCTGAGCACTTATGCCGCACTCCGAATCGCAAAAATCCTCTAGTTGCGATGCCGTTGTTTTTCATGAAAGGCCACTTGATATCGTATGCTTAACTGTTCGGTGTGGAACTCACGTGAAGCTTGGCTAACTCGGGTGAGGTGAGATCGCAACACTTGGTGGGATTTTTCAAGGACGAATGCACGAACCTCCTTTGGAGATGGGCGACAGGGTGGTTGGATTGGATGGGGAGGGACGAACCAGAGCGACAAAGGGCTGAATCTCTGTGGATCGTGGCAGCAAGGCTGGTCCCAACTGGTATGCTCACACTCGAATCCTTCTCATAAGATCAAGGTCGGTCGGCAGTGCACGCCTCGGGGGGATCCCACCAATCATCTTCCTTACGCCTTACGGGTTTACTCGCCCGTTGACTCGCACACATTTCAGACTCCTTGGTTCGTGTTTCAAGATGGGTCGAATGGGGAGCCCATAGGCCAGCGTCTGGAGCGCGCAGATGCCGAAGCATGCCGAAGGCGCGCGCTGCCTGCCACAATCAAGGATACGGCATTCCACGAGCGTATCGTAAGCCTGGGATTTGGCCGCCCCCAATCCATGCTAGTCCACGACCCGGGTCGATCGGCGTACCGGCTCGTCGTCGTTCCACATCCGATCGGGGTGCATCGCCGTCCCCCATCCGCTTCCCTCCCGATAATTTCAAGCACTCTTTGACTCTCATTTCAATGTCCTTTTCATCTTACCCTCGCGGTACTTGTTTGCTATCGGTCACTCGCCCGTATTTAGCCTTGGATGGAATTCACCGCCCGATTTGGGCTGCATTCCCAAACAACCCGACTCGTAGACAGCGCCTCATGGTGCGACAGGGTCCGGGCACGACGGGGCTCTCACCCTCTCCGGCGCCCCGTTCAAGGGGACTTAGGCCCGGTTCGCCGCTGAGGATGCTTCTCCAGACTACAATTCGGATGACGAAGCCGCCCGATTCTAAGGCTGGGCTGTTCCCGATTAGCTCGCCGTTACTAAGGGAATCCTTGTAAGTTTCTTTTCCTCCGCTTATTGATATGCTTAAACTCAACGGGTAATCCCGCCTGACCTGGGGTCGTGGTAGGAGCGCCTGAGTGCGAAAGGGTCCAGGAGTCCGGACGTGCGACGGGCCGTAGCTGCGACTGCAAAGAGAGTTGAGTTGCAACCACCACTTGCCGTGACGTCCGTCGATGTGGACTCGCATATAGGCCAGCCGCGAGCTCGAGGCGTACACGAGGCCAGTATCCGCCCCACGATGAAAGCGCGTCCCATGATTTAGGCACGATGCGAGGGCGCGACGCGATGCGTGATGCCCAGGCAGACGTGCCCTCGGCCTAATGGCTTCGGGCGCATTTTGCATTCAAAGACTCGATGTTTTATGGGATTCTGCAATTCACACAAAGTATTGCATTTTGCAACGTTCTTCATCGATGCGAGAGCCGAGATATCCATTGTCGAGAGTCGTTTTCGTTTACAGAAGATGCACAGGTCCCCCCAACGCACGCTGCGGACGGGGCGCGAGGGGCAGTCTATCGATTCAAGTATTCCTTAGTTCTTTCCGCGCCGGGGACAGGGGGGGTGCTCGTACGGAGTGCCGGAGCACCCCGCCCGCGCGGACTCCCCATTTGTTAAACACGTTCGCGGGGTCGTTCTGCTGTACAGGTTTGGACAATGATCCTTCCGCAGGTCCACCTACGGAAACCTTGTTACAACTTCTCCTTTCTCTAAATGATAAGGTTCAATGGACATTTCAACGGATCATTCAATCAGTAGGAGTGACGGGCGATGTGTACAAATGGCAGGGACGTAGTCAATGCGAGCTGATGACTCGCGCTTACTAGGAATTCCTCGTTGAAGACCAACAATTTCAATGATCTATCCCCATCACGATGAAATTTCAAAGATTACCCGAGCCTATCGGCCAAGGCTATAAACTCGTTGAATACATCAGTGTAGTGCACGTGCGGCCCAGAACATCTAAGGGCATCACAGACCTATTATTGCCTCAAACTTCCGTAGCCTAAAAGGCCGTAGTCCCTCAAAGAAGCTGGCCGCGAAGGGATATCTCTGCATAGCTAGTTAGCAGGCTGAGGTCTCGTTCGTTAATGGAATTAACCAGACAAATCGCTCCACCAACTAAGAACGGTCATGCACCACCACCCATAGAATCAAGGAAGAGCTCTCAGTCTGTCAATCCTTACTATGTCTGGATCTGGTAAGTTTCCCCGTGTTGAGTCAAATTAAGCCGCAGGCTCCACTTGTGGTGGTTCCCTTCCGTCAATTCCTTTAAGTGTCAGCCTTGTGACCATACTCCCCCCGGAACCCAAAAACTTTGATTTCTCATAAGGTGCCGGTGGAGTCCTAAAAGCAACATCCGCTGATCCCTAGTCGGCATCGTTTATGGTTGAGACTAGGACGATATCTGATCCCCTTTGATCCCCCAAATTTCGTTCTTGATTAATGAAAACATCCTTGGCAAATGCTTTTGCAGTTGTTCGTCTTTCATAAATCCAAGAATTTCACCTCTGACTATGAAATACGAATGCCCCCAACTGTCCCTATTGATCTTTACTATGATCCCGAAGGCCAAAATAATAGGACCAAAATCCTATAATGTTATCCCATGCTAATGTATACAGAGCGTAGGCTTGCTTTGAGCACTCTAATTTCTTCAAAGTAACAGCGCCGGAGGCACGACCCGGCCAGTTAAGGCAAGGAGCGCATCGCCGACAGAAGGGACGAGATGATCGGTGAACACCATAGGTGGACCGGCCAGCCCATCCCAAAGTCCAACTACGAGCTTTTTAACCGGAACAACTTAAATATATGCTATTGGAGCTGGAACTAACGCGGCTACTGGCACCAGACTCGCCCTCCAATGGATCCTCGTTAAGGGATTTAGATTGTACTCATTCGAATTACCAGACTCATTGAGCCCGGTATTATTATTTATTATCACTACCTCCCCGTGTTAGGATTGGGTAATTTACGCGCTTGCTGCCTTCCTTAGATGTGGTAGATTTTTCTCAGGCTCCCTCTCTGGAATCGAACCCTAATTCTCCGTCACCCGTCACCACCATGGTAGGCCACTATCCTACCATCGAAAGTTAATAGGGCAGAAATTTTAATGATATATCGCCGACACAATGGCCGTGCGATCCGTTGAGTTATCATGAATCATCGCAGCAACAGGCAGAGCCCGCGTCGACCTTTTATCTAATAAATGCATGTCTTCCAGAAGTCTGGGTTTATTGCACATATTAGCTCTAGAATTACTACGGTTATTCGAGTAGTAGATACCATCAAACAAACTATAACTGATTTAATGAGCCAATCGCAGTTCACAGTCTGAATTTGTTCATACTTACACATGCATGGCTTAATCTTTGAGATAAGCATATGACTACTGGCAGGATGAACCAGGTAGCATTCCTCATTGACGTCGGTGTCGCATGAGCCCAGCCTGCCGACGGGGGTACAGATGGATTCAAGGTAAGCGCGATTGTCATTTACAAGGAGCGTCGTACGGGCCAGACGAAGCGAGAGAGTCGTGGGATGCGAGGGAGGCCTTTCGATTCACCCTGCGCATGAAATGGGAGGGGCGAAGGGCGATCGATAAAACTTAATAATGCCTGGGCATTAGGTGTGCAGCACAGGAAACCGACTTCGAGCAAGTCTACATTGCGCTTGCCCCGCGACTGAGATGGTAGGTGGGTAAGGAGGTCGCAGCTCAAGCAGAGATCCAACCTAACCACACGTGCCGAACACAACTCACGCATCGTGCGTCCAAATGCTCCGTCGATGCACGCCCGGCACCGACCCCAACGCCCGATAATAGATGTCGTGCGCTGCTGCCCATGCGGACATTGCAAGTCTGAAGCACGTCCCGCTTGACACGATAGCCCGCCCGTGGGGGAAGCAGAGGAGATGAAGGCATGCCGAGGCTCATGCACGGGCGCCTCCCACGCCTTAAAGTGCCTTCAATACCTCTACCCCCCTGATATATGCTTAAAAAAAAAAACCAAGTGACAGGAGTAGACAGGATTTTGCCAGAGAATCATACCAGACATATGCGGACCCGAACTGCACGTTTTGATAAGATACGGAGCCTGTGCACTCACAAAAAGGTCGCGTAATTTGTAAATGAAAATTTTCGTTGAGAAAATATTTTCTTACAAATATCATTTATTAAAATTCAAAAAATATGTAAAAAGAAATCATAAATAGAAAAAATATTTATAAAAATATGAAAAAATTAAGAATATATTCTCAGCGCATGAACTAACCTTAAACCAACAATCGAGTGCATATTTGTACGTATAACGTAATGATATAAAATATTTAAATTCAAGGATATTAAATAAAAATTTTAAAAAAATATAAAAATAACGTGGGGTCATTAAGACAATCGCCCAGAATGCAACGGATAAGTGACAACCCCAAAATATGCATATTAGGATAAAGTAGCCTTAAACCAACAATTGAGTGCGCATTTGTACGAATGATGTAACGATATAAATATTTAAATTTAAGGATATTAAATAAAAATTTGAAAAGAAGGAAACGGGACATTACGAAAATCGCCAAGACATATGAGGTAACATTGAAATATATTTAAAATAAAAAAATTCGAGCGGATAAATAGAAAAATGAGTATGCAACGATGAGGAGGATGGATGAACGTCAGGAAAATATTAGGATCATCGAACGTAGGTTTACGCTCTTTTGATTTTGCCACGGTGTGTTAGTGCCTTGGTGCCATGGTGACTTGGTGCCACGGTACCACGGCGTCACGGTGCCTTGGTGCCATGGCGCCATGCTGCCTTGGTGCCATGCTGCCACGGTGCTATGGTGCCACGGTACATTGGTGCCACGGTGCCTTGGTGCCTTGGTTCCATGGTGCCACGGTGACATGGCACCACGGCAGTGCCTTGGTGCGTTGGTGCCATGGTGCCATGATTCCCCGAGGCCATGGTGCCACGGTGCCACGGCGCCATGGCGCCACAGTGCCTTGGTGCCATGGTGCTGCGGTGCCATGGTGCCGCGGTGCTGCGGTGCCATGGTGCCTTGGTGCATTGGTACCATGATGCCACGGTGCCAAGCTTCCTTGGTGCCATGGTGCCTGTGTTCCATGGTGCCATGGTGCCACGGTGCCTGTGTGCCACGGTGCTTAGTGTGCCAAGTTGCCTTGGTGCCATGGCGCCAAGGTGCCTAGGTGCCATGGCGCCATGGTGCCTTGGTGCATTGGTGCCATGGCGCCACGGTGCCTTGGTGCCATGGCGCCACGGAGCCATGGCGCCTTGGTGCCTTGGTGCCATGGCTCCACGGTGCCTTGCTTCCATGGCGCCATGGCGCCATAGTGCCAAGATGCCTTGGTGCCACGTTGCACGGATATCCAACTTGACAAAGACACCACCATGGCAGACCACTATACGTCCATCGACGTTCGTCATTGGAGGCGTCTCCAACATTGCACTCGACGGTCACAAAAACCTCTAATTGCGGCATGCCTCCATGCACCGACGTTGTTCTCGGTGATTTGCTGAGCACTTATGCCGCACTCCGAATCGCGAAAATCCTCTAGTTGCGATGCCGTTACTTTTTGTGAAAGGCCACTTGATATCATATGCTTAAATATTTGGAATGGAACTTATGCGACTCTTGGCTAACTCGGGTGAGGTGAGATCGCAACACTTGGTGGGATTTTTCAAGGACGAATGCACGAACCTCCTTTGGAGACGGGCGACAGGGTGGTTTGATTGGATGGGAAGGATGAACAGGAGCAACAAAGGGCTGAATCTCAGTGGATCCTGGCAGCAAGGCCGGTCCCAACAGGTATGCTCACACTCGAATCCTTCTCAGAAGATCAAGGTCGGTCGGCAGTGCATTCCTCAGGGGGATCCCACCAATCAACTTTCTTACGCTTTACGGGTTTACTCGCCCGTTGACTTGCACACATGTCAGACTCCTTGGTCCGTGTTTTAAGACGGGTCGAATGGGGAGCCCACAGGCCAACGTCCGGAGCGTGCAGATGCCGAAGCATGCCGGAGGCGCGCTCTGCCTGCCACAATCTAGGATACGGCATTCCACGAGCATATCGAGAGCCTGGGCTTTGGCCGCCCCCCAATCCACGCTGGTCCACGACCCGGGTCAATCGGCGTACCGACTCGTTGTCGTTCCACATCCGATCGGGGCACATCGCCGGCCCCTATCCGCTTCCCTCCTGGTAATTTCAAGCACTCTTTGTCTCTCTTTTCAATGTCCTTTTCATCTTTCCCTCGCGGTACTTGTTTGCTATCGGTCACTCGTCCGTATTTAGCCTTGGATGGAATTCACCGCCCGATTTGGGCTGCATTCCCAAACAATACGACTCGTAGACAGCGCCTCGTGGTGCGACAGGGTCCGGGCACTACGGGGATCTCACCCTCTCCGGCGCCCCCTTGAAGGGGACTTGGGCCCGGTCCGCCGCTGAGGACGCTTCTCTAGACTACAATTCGGATGACGGAGCCGCCTGATTCTAAGCCTGCGCTGTTCCCGATTCGCTCGCCTTTACTAAGGGAATCCTTGTAAGTTTCTTTTCCTCCGCTTATTGATATTCTTAAACTCAACGGGTAATCCCTCCTGACCTGGGGTCGCGGTAGGAGCGCCTGACTGCGAAAGGGTCCAGGAGTCCAGACGTGCGACGGGCCGTAGCCACGACGGCAAAGAGAGTTGAGTTGCAACCACCACTTGCCACGACGTCCATCGATGTGGACTCGCATTTAGGCCAGCCACGAGCTCGAGGTGTACACGAGGCCAGTATCCGCCCCACGATGATAGCGCAGCCCGTGATTTAGGCACGATGCGAGGGGGCGACGCGATGCGGGCAGTGATCCTTCCGCTCCACCCGGGCTCGCGCCCAAGGTTTTGCAGTGACCGCCACACCCTCCTACTTATCGGGGCCTGGCACTTGCCCCGACGGTCGTAAGCTCCATCCATTTTCGATGCTACTTGATTCGGCAGGTGAGTTGTTACACACTCCTTAGAGGATTTCGACTTCCATGACCACCGTCCTGCTGTCTTAATCTACCAACACCCTTTATGGGATCTAGGTTAGCGTGCATTTTGGCACCGTAACCCGACTTCCGGTTCATCCCGCATCGCCAGTTCTGCTTACCAAAAATGGCCCACTCAGAGCTCTTGATTCCATGGCGCGGATCAACAAAGAAGTCGCGCCGTCCTACCTATTCAAAGTTTGAGAATAGTTTGAGGGAGTTGTGTCCCCGAGGCCTCTAATCATTGGCTTTACCCGATAGAACTCGCACGCGAGCTCCAGCTATCCTGAGGGAAACTTCGGAGGGAACCACCTACTAGACGGTTCGATTAGTCTTTCGCCACAATTCCCAAGTCAGATGAACAATTTGCACGTCAGTATCACTGCTGGCCTCCACTAGAGTTTCCTCTGGCTTTGCCCCGCTCAGGCATAGTTCACCATCTTTCGGGCCCCGACAGGTATGATCACACTCGAACCCTTCTCAGAAGATCAAGGTCGGTCGGCGGTGCACCCGTCGGGGGGATCCCACTAATCAGCTTCCTTGCGCCTTACGGGTTTACTCTCCCGTTGACTCACACAATGGCAGACTCCTTGGTCCGTGTTTCAAGACGGGTCGAATGGGGTGCCCACAGGCCAGCGTCTGGAGCGCACAGATGTCGAAGCACACCAGAGGTGCGCACTGCCTGCCACAATCGAGGAGATGGCATTGCACGAGTGTATCGAGAGCCCGAGCATTGGCCTCCCCCCCAATCCACGCTGATCCACGCCCCAGGTCGATCGGCGTATCGGCTCGTCGCCGTTCCACATCCGATCGGGGTGCATCGTCGGCCCCCATCCGCCTCCCTCCTGACAATTTCAAGCACTCTTTGACTCTCTTTACAAAGTCCTTTTCATCTTTCCATCGCGGTACTTGTTCGCTATCGATCTCTCGCCCGTATTTAGACTTGGATGGAATTCACTGCCCAATTTGGGCTGCATTCCCAAACAACCCGACTCATAGACATCGCCTCGTGGTGTGACAGTTTCAGGGCACGACGGGGCTCTCACCCTCTCCGGCGCCCCCTTCCATGGGACTTGGGCCCGATCCGCTGATGAGGATGCTTCTCCAGACTACAATTCGGACGACGGAGCCGCCCGATTCTAAGGCTGGGCTATTCCCGATTCGCTCGCCGTTACTAAGGGAATCCTTGTAAGTTTCTTTTCCTCCGCTTATTGATATTCTTAAACTCAACGAGTAATCCCGCTTGACCTGCGGTCACGGTCGGAGCGCCTGAGCGCGAAGGGGTCCAAGAGTCCGGACGCGCGACGGGCCAGAGCCGCGACGGCAAAGAGAGTTGAGTTGGAACCACCACTTGCTGCGACGTCCGTCGACATGGACTCGTATTTAGGCCAGACGCGATCTCGAGGCGCACGAGAGGCCAGTATCCACCCCACGACGACAGCGCCCCCTGTGATTGAGGCACGATGCGAGGGGGCGACACGATGAGTGATGCCCAGGCAGACGCGCCCTCGGCCTAACGGCTTCAGGCGCAACTTGCGTTCAAAGACTCGATGGTTCACGGGATTCTGCAATTCATACCTAGTATCGCATTTCGCAACGTTCTTCATCGATGCGAAAGCCGAGATATCCATTGCCGAGAGTCGTTTTCATTTACAGAAGAAGCAATGGTCCCCCCGATGCATGTTGCGGATGGGGCGCGAGGGGAAGGCTATCGATTCAAGTATTCCTTGGTTCTTTCTGCGCCGAGGTTCATTGGTCGCCCGCCACGCACGCCCCATGATTGAGGCACGATGCGAGGGGGCGACACGATGAGTGACACCCAGGTAGACGCGCCCTCGGCCTAATGGTTTCGGGCGCAACTTGCGTTCAAAGACTCAATGGTTCACGGGATTTTGCAATTCATATCTAGTATCGCATTTCGCAACGTTCTTCATCGATGCGAGAGCCGAGATATCCATTGCCGAGAGTCATTTTTATTTACAGAAGAAGCACAGGTCCCCCCGATGCATGCCGCAGACGGGGCGCGAGGGGAAGGCTATCAATCCAAGTATTCCTTGGCGCTTTCTGCGCCGGGGTTCGTGGATCGCCCGCCGCGCGCGCTGGGGACGGGTGTAGGCGCTCGTGCGGAGTGCCAGAGCATCCCGCCCGCGCAGACTCCCCAGTTGTTAAAAACATTCACGGGGTCGTTCTACTGTGCAGGTTTTGACAATGATCCTTCCGCAAGTTCACCTATGGAAACCTTGTTACGACTTCTCCTTCCTCTAAATGATAAGGTTCAATGGACTTCTCGTGACGTCGCGGGCAGCAAACAGCCCACTTTGCCGCGATCCAAAAATTTCACTGGATCATTCAATCGGTAGAAGCGACGGGCGGTGTGTACAAAGGGCAGGGACGTAGTCAACGCGAGCTGATGACTCACAGTTACTAGGAATTCCTCGTTGAAGATCAACAATTTCAATGATCTATCCCCATAACGATGCAATTTCAAAGATTACCCGAGCCTGTCGGCCAAGGCTATAAAGTCGTTGAATACATCAGTGTCGTGCGCGTGCGGCCCAGAACATCTAAGGGCATCACAGACCTGTTATTGCCTCAAACTTCCGCGGCCTAAAAGGCCGTAGTCCCTCTAAGAAGCTGGCCGTGAAAGGATACCTCCGCATAGCTAGTTAGCAGGCTGAGGTCTCGTTAGTTAACGGAATTAACCAGACAAATCGCTCCACCAACTAAGAATGGCCATGCACCAATACCCATAGAATCAAGAAAGAGCTCTCATCCTGTCAATCCTTACTATGTCTGGACCTGGTAAGTTTCCCCGTGTTGAGTCAAATTAAGCCGCAGGCTCCGCTCTTGGTGGTGCCCTTCCATCAATTCCTTTAAGTTTCAGCCTTGCGACCATACTCCCCCCGGAACCCAAAAACTTTGATTTCTCATAATTCTCCGGTGGAGTCCTAAAAGCAACATTCGCTAATCCCTGGTCGGCATCGTTTATTGTTGAGACTAGGACGGTATCTGATCACCTTCGAACCCCCAACTTTCGTTCTTGATTAATGAAAACATCCTTGTCAAATGCTTTCGCAGTTGTTCGTCTTCCATAAATCCAAGAATTTCACTTCTGACTATGAAATACGAATGCCCCCAAATGTCCCTGTTAATCATTACTCCGATCCCGAAGGCCAACGTAATAGGACCTAAATCCTATAATGTTATCCCATGCTAATGTATACAGAGCGTAGGCTTGCTTTGAGCACTCTAATTTCTTCAAAGTAACAGCGCCGGAGGCACGACCCGACCAATTAAGGCAAGGAGCGCATCGCCGACAGAAGGGACGAGACGATCGGTGCACACCATAGGCGGACCGGCTGGCCCATCCCAAAGTCCAACTACGAACTTTTTAACTGGAACAACTTAAATTTACGCTATTGGAGCTGGAATTACCAGGGCTGCTGGCACCATACTTTCCCTCCAATGGATCCTCGTTAAGGGATTTAGATTGTACTCATTCCAATTACAAGACTCATTGAGCCCGGTATTTTTATTTATTTTCACTACCTCCCCGTGTCAGGATTGGGTAATTTGCGCGCCTGCTGCCTTCCTTGGATGTGATAGCCGTTTCTCAGGCTCTCTCTCCAGAATCGAACCCTAAGTCTTCGTCACCCGTCACCACCATGGTAGGCCACTATCCTACCATCGAAAGTTGATAGGGCAGAAATTTGAATGATGCATCATCGGTACGATGGTCGTGCGATCCGTCGAGTTATCATGAATTATCTCAGCAACGGGCAGAGCCCGCATCGACCTTTTATAAAATAAATGCATCTCTCCCAGAAGTCGGGGTTTTTTGCGCGTATTAGCTCTAGAATTACTATGGTTATCCGAGTAGTAGATACCATCAAACAAACTATAACTGATTTAATGAGCCATTCGCAGTTTCACAGTCTGAATTTGTTCATACTTACACATGCATGGCTTAATCTTTGAGACAAGCATATAACTAATGGAAAGATCAACCAGGTAGCATTCTTCATCGATGTCGGCGTCGCATGAGCCCAGCCTGCCCGCGACGGCATGGACGGATTCAAGGTGAGCGTGACCGTCGTTTGCAAGGAGCGTCATATGGGGCAGATAGGAGCCGATGAAGGCCCCATGCTCGTACGACGAAGTGAGGGAGTCGTGGGACACGAGGGCGGCCTTTCGATTCGCCCCGCACACGAAATGCGAGAGGCGAAGGGCGATTGATAAAACTTGATAATGCCTGGGCATTAGGTATGCAGCACAGGAAACCGACTTCGAGCAAGCCTACATTACGCTTGTCCCACGACTGAGATGGCAGGTGGGTCAGTACGTCGCTGCTCGAGCAGGGATCCAACCTAACCGCACGTGTCGAAAACAACTCAAGCACCGTGCGTCCAAATGCTTCGTCGATGCACGCCCGGCACCGGCCCCAAAGCCCGACAATAAATGCCGTGCGCTTCTGCCCATGCGGGGGTTGCAAGGCTGAAGCAATTCCCGCTTTACAAGATAGCCCGCCTGGGGGGGGAGCAGAGGAGATGAAAGCACGCCGAGGCTCATGCACGGGCGCCGCCCACACCGGCCACCGGCGCTCACCACGGATTGGGCTCGACCGCATGCGTGCAGCGCCTGGAACTTGCCCCGAGAGTAGCATCCAATACTCGTCGCTCGCACGAAGGCCCGCCTCGTCCGAAGTCTAGCGCCAGCAGCCCCGGCGTGGACAATGCCACTGATTACCGATACGAGCGTACAATGAAGCCCCGCCGATGTTGCTACACGGGCACAGACGGCTCACACGGACTAGCCATGCATGCTGCCATGCGCCCACACTGCTCGCCAACATGGCCACTGAGCGCCTATGCCAACTACCGACAGTCGCCTTGAAGTGCCTTCAACACCTCTACCCCACTTATATATGCTTAAAAAAAAACCCAAGTGACAGGAGTAGACACGATTTTGCCAGAGAATCATACCAGACATATGCAGACTCAAACTACACATTTTGATGAGATATAGAGCCTGTGCACTCACAAAAAGGTCGCGTAATTTGTAAATGATAATTTTCGTTGAGAAAATATTTTTTTACAAATATCATTTATTAAAATTCAAAAAATATGTAAAAATAAATCAAAAATAGAAAAAATATTTATAAAAATATGAAAAAAATTAGAAAAATATTCTCAGCGTATGAACTAACCTTAAACCAACAATCGAGTGCATATTTGTACGTATAACGTAACGATATAAAATATTTAAATTTAAGGATATTAAATAAAAATTTTTAAAAAATATAAAAATAACGTGGGGTCATTAGGAAAATCGCTCAGAATGCAACGGATAAGTGACAACCCCAAAATATGCATATTAGAATGAAGTAGCCTTAAACCAACAATTGAGTGCGTATTTGTTCGACTGATGTAACGATATAAAATATTTAAATTTGAGAATATTAAATAAAAATTTGAAAATAAGGCGATGGGACATTACTAAAACCGCCACGACATATGAGGTAACATTGAAATATATTTAAAATAAAATAATTAGAGAGGATATGTAGAAAAATGAGTATGCAACGGTGAGGAGGATAGATGAAGGTCAGGAAAATATTAGGATGATCGAACGTAGGTTTACGCTCTATTGATTTTGCACCGGTGCGTTAGTACCTTGGTGCCACGGTGCCCCAGCGCCACGGTGCCTTGGTGCCATGGCGCCATGCTGCATTGGTGCCATGGTGCCACGGTGCTAGGGTGCCACGGTGCCTTGGTGCTACAGTGCCTTGGTGCCTTGGTGCCATGGTGCCACAGTGCCATGGCACCACGGCAGTGCCTTGGTGCATTGGTGCCATGGTGCCACGATGCCCTGGTGCCATGGTGCCGCGGTGCTAAGGTGCCGCGGTGCCTTGCTTTCTTGGTGCCATGGTGCCATGGTGCCTTGGTGCCATGGCGCCACGGTGCCATGGAGTCACGCTGCCATGGCGCCACGGTACCTTGGTGCCATGGCACCACGGAGCCATAGTGCCTTGGTGCCATGGGGCCACGGTGCCTTGGTGCCAAGGCGCCACGGTGCCAAGCTACCTTGGTGCCACGGTGCACGGATATCCAACTTGACAAAGACACCACCATGGCAGGCCACTATACGTCCGTCGACGTTCCTCATTGGAGGCGTCTCCAGCGTTGCATTCGACGGTCACAAAAACCTCTAATTGCGGCATGCTTCCATGCACCGACATTGTGGAGCCACGGTGCATTGATGCCATGGTGCCACGGTGCTGTGGTGCCATGGTGCGTTGGAGCCATGGTGCCTTGGTTCCATGGTGCCACGGTGCCATGGCACCACGGCAGTGCCTTGGTGCATTGGTGCCATGGTGCCACGATGCCCCGGTACCATGGTGCCGCGGTGGTACGGCGCTATGCCGCCACGGTGCCACGGTGCCATGGTGTCGCGGTGCCTTGCTGCCGCGGTGCCATGGTGCCATGGTGCGTTTGTACCTTGGTGCCATGGCACCACGGTGCCAAGCTGCCTTGGTGACATGGTGCCTGTGTGCCATGGTGCCACGGTGCCATGGTGCCACGGTGCTTGTGTGCCAAGCTACCTTGGTGCCCATGGTGCCTGTGTGACACGATGCCATTGTGCCATGGCGCCGCGCCGCCTTGGTGCCATGGCGCCAAGGTGCCTAGGTGCCATGGAGCCATGGTGCCCTTGGTGCCATGGTGCCACGGTGCCTTGGTGCCTTGGTTCCATGGTGCCCTGGCGCCACGGTTGCCATGGCGCCACAGTGCCATGGCGCCAGGATGCCACGGTGCCTTGGTGCCTGTGTACCAAGCTACGTTGGTGCCATGGTGCCTGTGTGACACGGTGCCATGGTTGCCATGGCGCCGCGCCGCCTTGGTGACATGTCGCCAAGGTGCCTTGGTGCCTTGGTACCTTGTTACCATGGCGCCACGATGCGATGGTGCCACGGTGCCTGTGTCCCAAGCTGCCTTGGTGCCATGGTGAGTGTGTGACACGGTGCCATGGTGCCATGGCGCCGCGCCGCCTTGGTGCCATGGCGCCAAGGTGCCTAGGTGCCATGGCGCCATGGTTCCTTGTTTCCATGGCGCTCACGGTGCCTTGGTGCCTTGGTACCATGGTACAATGGCACCACGGTGCCATAGCGCCACAGTGCCATGGCGCCACAATGCCACGGTGCCATGGCGTAACGGTGCCTTGGTGCCTGTGTACCAAGCTGCGTTGTTCCCAAGGTGCCTGTGTGACACGGTGCCATGGTGCCATGGCGCCGCACCGCCGTTGTGCCATGTCGCTAAGGTGCCTAGATGCTATGGTGCCTTGGTGCCTTAGTCACAAAAACCTCTAATTTCGGCATGCCTCCTCGAACCGATGTTGTTCTCGGCGCTTCGCTGAGCACTTATGCCATACTCCGAATCGCGGAAATCCTCCAGTTACGATGTCGTTGTTTTTCACGAAAGGCCACTTGATATCGTATGCTTAACTGTTTGAATGGAACGCATGCGACGCTTGGCTAACTCGAGTGAGGTGGAGCTCGCAGCACTTGGTGGGATTTTTCAAGGACGAATGCACGAACCTCCTTTGGAGACGGGCGGGTAGGGTGGTTGGATTGGATGGGGAGGGACAAACCGGAGCGGACCAAGGGCTGAATCTCAGTGGATAGTCGCAGTAAGGCCACTCGGCCACTTACAATACCCCGTCGCGTATTTAAGTTATCTGCAAAGTATTCTGCCTGCCGCTCGATGGAAATTGTACTTCAAGGCGGCCGCCGGCGACCATTCCGCCATGGCGGCGTAGCCAATGACACGTTCCCTTGGGGGCCGAGGGCCCCTACTGCGGGTCAGGCAAGTAGACGGCGGGCGCATGCATCGCTTCGAGTCCGGATTCTGACTTAGAGGCATTCAGTCATAATCCAGCACACGGTAGCTTCGCGCCACTGGCTTTTCAACCAAGCGCAATGACCAATTATCTGAATCAACGGTTCCTCTCGTACAGGGTTGAATTACTATTGCGACACTGTCACCCGTAGGGTAAAACTAACCTTTCTCATGACGGTCTAAACCCAGCTCATATTCCCTATTCGTGGGTGAACAATCCAACACTTGGTGAACTCTTCTTCACAATGATAGGAAGATCTAACATCGAAGGATCAAAAAGCAACGTCGCTATGAACGCTTGGCTTCCACAAGCCAGTTATCCCTGTGGTAACTTTTCTGACACCTCTAGCTTCAAATTCCGAAGTTTTAAAGGATCGTTAGGCCACGCTTTCACGGTTTGTATTCGTACTGGAAATCAGAATAAAAAGATCTTTTACCCTTCTGTTCCACATGAGATTTCTGTTCTCGTTGAGGTCATCTTAGGAGACCTGCATTATCTTTTAACAGATGTGCCGCCCCAGCCAAACTCCCCACCTGACTATGTCTTCCGCCCGGATCGGCCCGCAGAGCGAGCCTTGGGTCCAAAAAGTGGGGCAGTGCCCCGTTTTCGATTCACGGAAGAAGTAAAATAATGTTAAAAGTAGTGGTATTTCACTTTTACCTTTTGGCTCCCACTTATACTACACCTCTCAAGTCATTTCACAAAGTCGGACTAGAGTCAAGCTCAACAGGGTCTTGTTTCCCCGCTGTTTTTTGCCAAGCCCGTTCCCTTGGCTGTGGTTTGCAGGATAGTAAACAGGGATAGTGGGAATCTCGTTAATCCATTCATGCGCGTCACTAGTTAGATGACGAGGGCATTTGGCTACCTTAAAGAGAGTCAATAGTTACTCCCGACGTTTACCCGCGCTTGTTGAATTTCTTCACTTTGACATTCAGAGCACTGGGCAGAAATCACATGGCTGTGGAGCATCCGTTGGGACCCATCGCGATGCTTTGTTTTAATTAAAACAGTCGAATTCCCCTTGTTCGTACCAGTTCTGAGTTGGCTGTTCGACGCATGGAGAAGGCCCCCGAAGGAACCGTTCCCAGTCCGTCCCCGGCCGGCACGTGGCGACCCGCTCCTCACCGCTGAGAGCAGCTCGAGAAGTCCACTGACAGCCGACAGGGTTCGGTACTGGGACCCCCATGCCCAGCCCTCAAAGCCAATCCTTTTCCAAAACTTATGAATCCATTTTAACGACTTCCTTGCCTACATTGTTCCATCGACAAGAGGTTGTTCACCTTGAAGACCTGATGCGGTTATGAGTACGACCGGGGTGTGGACGGCATTCGATCCTCTGATTTTCAAAAGGGCCGCCGGGAGTGCATCGGACACCATGCGACATGCGGTGCTCTTCTAGCCGCTGGA
>CM061561.1:285587631-285616480 GCA_030864225.1 Capsicum baccatum var. pendulum | reverse complement strand
CTGTCAACAAATTTCCAAATGTGAAGTGAGACCTTTTGTGGAGTCTGGCCTTCCTCATGGTAGATCGAATGATTGCCCCAAAGTTGATTAGGGACATTCGTCATCAAAGCGTAGACCAAACACACTCTATCTCTTGATATCTTGGTGTATTAAGTCCCAGTAATAAGGCATGAGTTGACAATGCGCATCCAGATTCTTGTTCCCTATTTAGTGAAGCATAGGGGAAGGTGTTGTGTCGGTCGGTTTCTTTATGTCTTCCTACCTTGCCATCGATCTGCTTCCACAAATTGTGTGTCGTATTGCTCTATAAGGAGCCTGCTGTACAGCTCTTTGAATGGTGTTGTGTCGACCGAAGGTAAGCCAAGAAAAGAGTTGATCCAATCCGCGGTGAGCTGTAACAATTGGCCCCGAATTTTGACTTCATTGCCTGTTTTGTTTTGGCAACCAGTTGCATAAAACTCTCTTGTTAAATCAAGGTTGCATTCTCCTATGTCACGGAATATGAAATCCAGCTTCAATGCCATTATTTTTGCCAACATACGCGCTCCTTCATTGCTAAGGTGTCCTTGTTGATCAAGTCGACGTCAACATATTTTTCGTTCTTTGTTGTTCCTGTACCATTCTTTGGCTTCCTCCTCAAGAACCCATTTTATTCCAAACATTCTGCGTAGTAGTTGCGTTGAGGATGATTCTCCTTGGTCCTTTCGACTTCTCTTCTTGCCTTTTGGGAAGTGGTCGCCTTCTCCTTAACTTGCCTTGCTTTAGTGCCATTGTACCGACTTTACCATACAATGCGTCCAAATCGTCAATTGAAATCAATCTCCTCGTTGAATACCTCTTGCAACCTATTTTTGCTCAAAACAAAATGAAAACGATTAGTACGATGGGTTGCCTCCCACCAAGCGCCTTAGTTTTGGTCGTGGCACGACCTTATTTTTGGATTTTCATTTTTCAAGAATAAAACAAGTACTAGAACGAAAGAAAAAAACAATAAAACGATAAAACGATAAAACGATGGGTTGCCTCCCATCTAGCCCTTATTTATTGTCGTGGCTCAACATAGTTACCCTCGAGTACTCAGACTTCGTCGAGGTAAGTGATGGATCATTTTCTGAAAGTATTTAGAGACAATGAGGCTTACCTGTGGCATGCGATCTTCTTCAAGATGGCTCATACTTTTCTCCGGAGAGTTACCAATTATATCATCAATAGTCAACCCATAGCTCTCTTGTATCTCTTCAGAGTAGCGATGATAGCCCTACATTCTGTTCACCTAAATCATCTGCACTCTCCGGAAGTATATTTCTTCTTTCCAAGAACACATACCTTAGATAATCGGGGAGCTCTTGCGATTCTAGCATTGGTGTCTCGTCAATGGGAGTCTTTGTTGTTGGTTGATTCTTGAGATCACATTCCGGTTGCTTAGGAGTATAAGGCTCTATTTCTGTTAGATCACCCATAAGTTCTACATTGTCCTCATGCTCAACATTCAGTGGTGCAGCATACAATGGCTTAACAGTAGGCTGTTTCTCTATAGATATGCTTTCATATCCTCATGATAACATCGGCTACAGATAACTCATTCATATCGTTGGGATGCTTCATTGCTTTGCATATATCAAACCGTACCACTTCGTCATTAATTTGAAACAAAAGCTCATTATCTTTTATATCAATAACCACAACTCCCATTTGCAAGAAAGGGGCGTCCCAAGATTATAAGAACTTCAGAATCCTCCTTACATCCAGAATAACGAAGTCTGCAGGAAAGATAAATGAAGAAACTTTCACCAACACATCATTCAATACCACAGCACAGGTCATTTTACCGACCTATCAGCCATCACGAGGCCTCATATTGGTTGGTGTTGGATCGCCTAACCCCAACTTATTATAGATGGATAGTGGCATCAAATTAATGCTACCACCTAGATCGCATAATGCCTTGGCAAAATCCAACGATCCAATTGTGCAAGGAATAGTGAAAGCTCCAGGATCTGCCTTCTTTTGAACTAGCGACCTTGTAGCGATTGCACTACAATGATGAACATCATCCACTAACTCATAACTTGATGCCCGCTTCTTTGTCAACAGGTCCTTCATAAACTTTGCATACCCAGGAATTTGTTCATGTGCCTCCACCAATGGAACATTAATTGTCAGCTGCTTTAGCATAGTCATGAATTTGCTGAACTTTGTGTCATCTGCCGCCTTCTTAAATCTTTGGGGAAAGGATGGTGGTGGGTATGTAAGTGTTCTAATCCATGGTTTTTCTTCTCCTCTTGCTTCCGTTTTTCCACTTTTTTCAGGCTGCACAGTGCTGGATGTGGCGTCCTCGACGTCAGGACTAGTTGTTGTGGCATCTTTTCCTTTTGCATTGTCATTCATGTCCGCAACTTCATCAATTACTTTTTTGACTTTTGCTGAAGTTTCCAGCACCTTACCACTTCTGGTAGTGATGGCCATGCATGACCCATCATTCCTTGGGTTTTGCACAGTATCGCTAGGTAAAGTGCCGGCCTTTCTTTGGTTGAGTGCTGCTGAAAGTTGACTGAATTGCTGCTCTAGTTGTCTAATTGAAGTGGAATGTGAATATACTAATTGTTTCATGTGCGGACAAATCATTAATTACCTCTGTTACTCCCGCGCTCGTTGCTTCCACTCCTTTCAATAATTTAGCCATCATGTCCTCCATACTTCCAGAATTAGATGTGGTGGTGTCACGTCTTCCAGGGGGAACGTACAAACCACTCTTTTCATTCTTGTTCTTCCAACTACCTTGGTCTTTGTCTCCAGATTTATCATAATAGTTCCGACCTTGGTTTCCTGGGTATTCCTCGGAAACCCCCCTGATTGTTCAAGTAGTTTGGCCTCCTCTTCCAAATCAGATTCGTCTCTTCCTTTTGATGCAATAGCTTTCACTTTTTCAGTCTTCCCTAATAGATGCTTTGTAAGAAGATCCATTTGGGTTTTCATGTGCACCATATCTTGATCACGTTCTTCTTCTCTTCTTCTTTGTTCTGCAGTCATGCCAATAGATAAAGTGGGCTTGCGACCTCAAAATTCCTGGTATGCCAAGCTCTACTTTGCTTTGTCATCCGGTCTAGCATATTGCTTGCCTGAACAAAGGTGAGGTCCATAAATGATCCTCCAGCCGCATTATCAACCACTGGCTTAGTCACCGAATTCAAAGCTCTGTATAATATCTTCATCAAGTGACATTGGTTATATGATGGTTTGGGCACCGCATTAGCTTCGTCTTGAACCTCTCCCATGTTTCGTGGAGAGCTTCAGTTGGAAGCTATCGAAAATTAGTGATCTAATCTCTCAACTATGCTCTTTTGGATGGCGGAAAGAATCTTTCTAGAAAAGCGTCTTTCAATTGCCTCCAATTAGTATAGAATCAGGAGTCAGCCCATTCAACCATAGAGTTGCTCCCGAGACAGAGACAATGGAAATAAGCGTAGTTGAATTGCATTTTGTCCAACGCCAGGATTGCGAATCACTTGCATGTAGAAATAAAGTTGATCAGATGCATATTCGATCATCGCCTGCTAGTCCACCAAAATAATCCCTTGAGGTGCAAAAGCTGAATCATGGCGCTAGTGATATTGAACTTTGCTCCCGGTGCCAAGGGTGGAAGAATAATAGCTCCTGTGCACCAGCTCCATCAAGATCATCATCGAACGGTATGTGCACAGCTTGGAAATCAGGCCTCAATCGTGCTTAATGATCTCTCCTCTGCATGGGTGCCGCCATCTCAGCAGTATGCCGAGGGTTTAGTAGCTCCTCATCGCCCAGATCACCATCATCAGGATTTGTTGCTCACCCAGGGTTATTAATATTCTGTTGATGCACTTGAGCAGCCATCCTTTCAATTTCACATTGTGACTCCATTGATGCACTGAATAAACCTAAAAAAAACAAGAACAACAACTAAAAGTAAAAGTACGAGAATCTTTGACCAAGGGTCTAGTAATTATCACGAACTTGATTGAAACTGGTATTCCCCTGGTACAAGTGCCAATTTTTGATAACGCTCTATCTACAAACTCTCGTAGGAGTGGAAAGCGGTCGTTAGCCATATATAGAAACCCAATCTGGGTTGGGTTGTCGATCCCACATGGAATACGCTTGGCCAACAGTAAGCAAAATTACTAAACTTTTGGTGCAAGTCTCGCAAGAAGGGGGGAGTCTTGTCGTGGCAAGTAATGTAAACAAAAGCTCAAAATAATAAGTAAAGAGAGAGATTGTTACGTAGGTTGTAAACAATGAGAATTGAAGCGTTGGGGTTATGTCCACCTTCTGAGGTATACGTCTCTATTGGCTATGAGTGTGTAGAATCTTGACATGCAATTGCTTATAGAGAATTGTAGTCGATGGTAAATCCAAGCGTCTCTCAAGCTCAACAAGGGACTATTTCACTTTAACACTCACGACTTAAAGTGTGTCTAACGTACGAATTCTCCAAGAGGTTAGTCCAGTTACGGCACTAGCTTTTTAATAGGAAAGGGTGTCCTACTACCTTGAAATTATCTCTTTTGCAGACAAATAACCTTTCTCTCTAACAAGATAAATGTTAGACTGGCATAATTGTTGCGTTTGCAACCGCAAAGAATTGTAGAATTAAGATGAAGAGAAAAAATGATATAAGCAATATACGTGTCACGAACTCACAAACTCACAGCAATAGATATTAACTCATTCGCTTCCATAACCCCAACAGAGAAGTTTAGTTACCCATGAATGCGAAGGTAATCACAATTGACATTGTTAATATACCACAATAAAGATGAATTTCGTGTAGACAACAACTGTGTAGGCATTAGGCGTGATTTCTTGCAAAGTAACGTTTCTCTTGTTGCGGAAATTAAGAATTGAATAGATGAATGAAAAAAATAGAATTAATAGAAGAGTAATTGTTTTGATGGATGGATGGATGGTGGATGGTGATGGTTTGATGGTGAGGGATGAATAAAAAACTCTAGCATGATAGGGTATTTTATAATACCCATATCCTAATCCTACTAGGTAAATGAAATAGTCTAACCAAATCCTATCAAGGCTAATGAAATACTTAACCCAATTGTACAAGGTTTAATGTAACATTCTCCTAATCCAAATAAACTAATGAAATACTTAACCCAATTGTACTATGTTAATGTATCATTATCCAAATCCTAATTAGTTACCGCAAGTCCCCAAAGTCTTCAGAAATGCTGTTTTAGCCTGGGACAGATTTTCCATGCAGCAATTTTGGTCCAGGTCCCCAAAGTCTTTAGAAATGTTGTTTTAGCCCGGCATAGATTTTCCAAGCAGCAGTTTTGGTCCTTAGGCGTCCAAACTCCCTTTCCTTCCTATCGTGAGCTTTCTTTTGCGTCAAGTAAGCATAAAATGCTGAATTCTGCATCATTTATACCTGAAACTTTACTAATCATGTTCGTTCGCTCATTTATAGGAAAAAGGACTAAAAGTGCATGAATATATAGTTTGTTCTCAAAACTAGGCTAAAATATGGGCAAAATATATTGATATAGGGCGCGTAAATTTGCCTATCATCAGTGTTCTACGGTGCTACATCACAGGAAACTGACTTTGATCATGCCTACATTGCACTCGCCCTGAGACTGAGTATGGCAGGGTGGGTCAGGGACCCAAACTGCACGTTTAGATGAGATAACGGAGCCTGTGCACTCACAAAAAGGTCGCGTAATTTGTAAATGATAATTTTCGTTGAGAAATATTTTTTTATAAATATCATTTATTAAATTCTAAAATAGATGTAAAAATAAATCAAAAATAGAAAAAATATTTATAAAAATATGAAAAAAATTAGGAAAATATTCTCAGCGCATGAACTAACCTAAACCAACAATCGAGTGCATATTGTTACGTATAACGTAACGATATAAAATATTTAAATTTAAGGATATTAAATAAAAATTTTAAAAAAAATATAAAAATAACGTGGGGTCATTAGAAAAATCGCCTAGAATGCAACGGAAAAGTGACAACCCCAAAATAGTGCATATTAGAAAGGAGTAGCCTTAAACCAACAATTTAAGTGCGCATTTGTACGAATTACGTATAAAATATTTAAATTTAAGAATATTAAATAAAAAATTGAAAAGAAGGCAATGGGGACATTACGAAAAACTGCCATGACATATGAGGTAAAATTGAAATATATTTAAAATAAAACAATTAGAGCGGATATGTAGAAAAAATGAGTATGAAACGTGAGGAGGATGGATGAACAACAGAAAATATTAGGATGATCGAACGTAGGGTTTACGCTCGTTTAATTTTGCCACGGTGCATTAGTGCCTTAGTGCCATGGTGCCTTGGTGCCACGGTGCCACGGCGCCACAATGCCTGGTGCCATGGCGCCATGCTTGCCTTGGTGCCATGGTGCCACGGTGCTATGGTGCCACGGTGCATTGGTGCCACGTTGCCTTGGTGGCTTGGTGCCATGGCGCCAGGGGTGACATGGCACCACAGGCCAGTGCCTTTTTGCGTTGGTGCCATGGTGCCAACGATGCCCCGGTGCCATGGTGCCTTGGTGCCACGGCGCCATGGCGCCACGTTGCCGCGGTGCCATGGTGCCGCGGGTGCCATGTAGTCAACGCGAGCTGATGACTCCGCCTTACTAGGAATTCCTCGTTGAAGACCAACAATTTCAATGATCTATCCCATCACCATGAAATTTTCAAAGATTACCCGAGCTTGTCGGCCATGCTATAAACTCGTTGAATAATCAGTGTAGTGCGCGTGTGGCCCAGAACATCTAAGGGCATCACAGACCTGATATTGCCTCAAACATACGCGGCCTAAAAGGCCGTATCCCTCTAAAAGCTGGGCCGCGAAGGGATACCTCTACATAGCTAGTTTAGCAGGCTGAGGTCTCATTCGTTAACGGAAATTAACCAGACAAATCGCTCCACCAACTTAAGAACGGCCATGCACCAACACCCATAAAATCAAGTATGAACTCTCATTCTGTCATCCTTACTATGTCTGGACTTGGTAAGTGTCCCCGTGTTGAGTCAAATTAAAGCCGCAGGCTCACTCTTGTGGTGCCCTTCCATCAATTCCTTTAAGTTTCAGCCTTGCGACCATACTCCCCCCCCCGAAACCCAAAAACTTTGATTTCTTATAAGGTGTCGGTGGAGTCCTAAAAGCAACATCCGCTGATCCCTGGTCGCATCATTTATGGTTGAGACTAGGACGTTATCTGATCACCTTCGAACCCCCAAATTTCGTTCTTGATTAATGAAAACATCCTTGGAAAATGCTTTCGCAGTTGTTCGTCATTCATAAATCCAAGAATTTCACCTCTGACTATGAAATATGAATTCCCCCGACTGTCCCTATTGATCATTATCTACGATCCCGAAGGCCAAAATAATAGGACCGAAATCCTATAATGTTATCCTATGCTAATGTATACAGAGCGTAGGCTTGCTTTGAGCACTCTAATTTCTTCAAAAGTAACAGCGCCGAAGGCACGACCCAGCCAGTTAAAGGCAAGGAGCGCATCGCCGACAGAAGGGACGAGATGATCCGTGAACACCATAGGCGGACAAGACAGCCCATCCCAAAGTCCAACTATGAGCTTTTAACTGCAACAACTTAAATATACGCTATTGGAGCTGGAATTAACGCGGCTACTGGCACCAGACTCGCCCTCCAATGGATCCTCGTTAAGGGATTTAGATTGTACTCATTCGAATTACCAGACTCATTGAGCCCGATATTGTTATTTATTATCACTATCTCCCATGTTAGGATTGGGTAATTTACGTGCCTGCTGCCCTTCCTTAGATGTGGTAGCTGTTTTCTCAGGCTTCCCTCTCCGGAATCGAACCCTAATTCTCGTCACCTGTCTCTACCATGGTAGCCACTAACCTACCATCGGAAAGTTAATAGGGCAGAAAATTTTAATGATGCATCGCCGGCATGATGGCCGTGCGATCCGTTGAGTTATCATGAATTATCGCAGCAACGGGCAGAGCCCGGCGTCGACCTTTTATCTAATAAATGCATGTCTTTCAGAAGTCTGGTTTATTGCACGTATTAGCTCTAGAATTACTATGATTATTCGAGTAATAGATACCATCAAACAAACTATCACTGATTTAATGAGCCAATCGCATTCACAGTCTGAATTTGTTCATACTTACACATGCATGGCTTAAATCTTTGAGACAAGCATATGACTATTGAAGGATCAACCAGGTAGCATTCCTCATCGACGTCGGCGTTGCATGAGCCCGGCCTGCCCACGGGGGCGCAGACAGATTCAAGGTGAGCGCTGACCGTCGTTTACTATGTAGCGTTCGTACGGGCCAGACGAAGCGAGAGAGTCGTGGGATCGCGAGGGAGGCCTTTTGATTCGCCCCCGCGCACGAAATGGGAGGGGCGAAGGGCGATCGATAAAACTTGATAATGCCTGGGCCTTAGGTATGCAGCACAGGAAACCGACTTCGAGCAAGCTACATTGAGCTTGCCCCGCGATTTGAGATGGTAGGTCGGGGTAAGGACGTCGCGGCTCGAGCAGGGATCAACGTAACCGCACGTGCCGAACTCAACTCACACATCGTGCGTCTAAATGCTCCGTTGATGCATACTCGGCACCGGCCCCAATGTCCGACAATAGATGCCGTGCGCTGCTGCCCATCGCAGACATTGCAAGGCTGAAGCAAGTCCCGCTTGACACGATATCCCGCCCGTGGGGGAAGAAGAGGAGATGAAGGCACGCCGAGGCTCATGCACGGGCGCCTCCCAAGCCTTAAAGTGCCTTCAACACCTCTACCCCCCTGATATAATGCTTAAAAAAAACCCAAGTGACAGTAGTAGACAGGATTTTGCCAGAGAATCATACCAGACATATGCGGACCCGAACTGCACGTTTGATAAGATACGGAGCCTGTGCACTCACAAAAAGGTCGCGTAATTTGTAAATGATAATTTCGTTGAGAAAATATTTTTTTACAAATATCATTTATTAAAATTCTAAAAATATGTAAAAATAAATCAAAAATAGAAAAAATATTTATAAAAATATGAAAAAATTAAGAAAATATTATCAGCGCATGAACTAACCTTAAACCAACAATCGAGTGCATATTTGTATGTATAACGTAATGAATATAAAATATTTAAATTTAAGGATATTAAATAAAAATTTTAAAAAATATAAAAATAACGTGGGGTCATTAGGAAAATCGCCCAGAATGCAACGGATAAGTGACAACCCCCAAAATATGCATATTAGAATGAAGTAGCCTTAAACCAATAATTGACTTGCGCATTTATACGAATCACGTAATGATATAAAATATTAAAATTTAAGAATATTAAATAAAAATTTGAAAAAAAGGCGACGGGACATTACGAAAACTGCCAAGACATATGAGGTAACATTGAAATAATATTTAAATAAAAAAATTCGAGCGGATATATAGAAAATGAGTATGCAACGATGAGGAGAATGGATTAACGTCAGGAAAATATTAGGATGATCGAACGTAGGTTTACGCTCTTTTGATTTTGCCACGGTGCGTTAGTGCCTTGGTGCCATGGTGCCCTTGGTGCCACGGGTACCACGGCGCCACGGTGCCTTGGTGCCATGGCGCCATGCTGCCTTGGTGCCATGTTGCCACGGTGCTATGGTGCCACGGTGCATTGGTGCCACGGGTGCATTGGTGCTCTGGTGCCATGGTGCCACGGTGACATGCACCTACGGCAGTGCCTTGGTGCCATTGGTGCATTGGTGCCATGATTCCCCGGGGGCCATGGTGCCGCGGGTGCCACGGCGCCATGGCGCCACGGTGGTCGCGGGTGCATGGTGCCGCGGTGCCATGGTGTAGAGGTGCCTTGGTGCCTTGGGTGCCATGGTGCCTTGGTGCATTGGTACCATGACCCCACGGTGCCAAGCTGCCTTGGTGCGATGGTGCCTGTGTTCCATGGTGCCATGGTGCCACGGTGCCTGCTGTTGCCACGGTGCTTGTGTGCCAAGCTGCCTTGGTGCCATGGCGCCAAGGTTCCTAGGCTTGGGTGCCTTCGTGCCTTGGTGCCTTGGTGCCATGGCGCCACGGTGCCTTGGTGCCATGGGGGCGCCATGGGGCCTACGGTGCCTTGGTGCCTTGGTGCCTTGGGTGCCCATGGCGCCACGGTGCCTTGGTGCCATGCGCAACGGTGCTTGGTGCCTTGGTTCCATGGCGCCACAGAGCCATGGCGCTTTGGTGACCTGGGTTGCCATGGCGCCACGGTGCCTTGCTTCAATGGCGCCCATGGCGCCACAGTGCCAAGCTGCCTTGGTGCCACGATGCACGGATATCCAACTTGACAAAGACACCACCATGGCAGGCCTCTATTACGTCCGTCAACGGTTCGTCATTGGAGGCGTCTCCGCATTGCACTCGATGGTCACAAAAACCTCTAATTGCGGCATGCCTCCACACACCGATGTTGTTCTCGATGAATTTGCTGAGCACTTATGCCTGCACTCCGAATCGCAAAAATCCTCTAGTTGCGATGCCGTTGTTTTTCATGAAAGGCCACTTGATATCGTATGCCTTAACTGTTCGGTGTGGAACTCACGTGAAGCTTGGCTAACTCGGGTGAGGTGAGATCGCAACACTTGTGGGATTTTTCAAGGACGAATGCACGAACCTCCTTTGGAGATGGGCGACAGGGTGGTTGGATTGGATGGGGAGGGGACGAACCAGAGCGACAAAGGGCTGAATCTCTGTGGATCGTGGCAGCAAGGCTGGTCCCAACTGGTATGCTCACACTCGAATCCTTCTCATAAGATCAAGGTTCGGTCGGCAGTGCACGCCTCGGGGGGATCCCACCAATCATCTTCCTTACGCCTTACGGGTTTACTCGCCCGTTGACTCGCACCTACATTTCAGACTTCCTAGGTTCGTGTTTCAAGATGGGTCGAATGGGGAGCCCATAGGCCAGCGTCTGGAGCGCGCAGATGCCGAAGCATGCCGAAGGCGCGCGCTGCCTGCCACAATCAAGGATACGGCATTCCACGAGCGTATCGTAAGCCTGGGATTTGGCCGCCCCCAATCCATGCTAGTCCACGACCCGGGTCGATCGGCGTACCGGCTCGTCGTCGTTCCACATCCGATCGGGGTGCATTCGCCGTCCCCCATCCGCTTCCTCCCGATAATTTCAAGCACTCTTTGACTCTCATTTCAATGTCCTTTTCCATCTTACCCTCGCGGTACTTGTTTGCTATCGGTCACTCGCCCCCGTATTTTAGCCTTGGATGGAATTCACCGCCCGATTTGGGCTGCATTCCCAAAACAACCCGACTCGTAGACAGCGCCTCATGGTGCGACAAGGGTCCGGGGCACGACGGGGCTCTCACCCTCTCCGGCGCCCCGTCAAGGGGACTTAGGCCCGGTTCGCCGCTGAGGATGCTTCTTCCAGACTACAATTCGGATGACGAAAGCCGCCCGATTCTAAGCTGGGCTGTTCCCGATTAGCTCGCCGTTACTAAGGAATCCTTGTAAGTTCTTTTCCTCCGCTTATTGATATGCTTAAACTCAACGGGTAATCCCGCCTGACCTGGGGTCGTGGTAGGAGCGCCTGAGTGCGAAAGGGTCCAGGAGTCCGGACGTGCGACGGGCCGTAGCTGCGACTGCAAAGAGAGTTGAGTTGCAACCACCACTTGCCGTGACGTCCCGTCGATGTGGACTCGCATATAGGCCAGCCGCGAGCTCGAGGCGTACACGAGGCCAGTATCCGCCCCACGATGAAAGCGCGTCCCATGATTTAGGCACGATGCGAGGGGGCGCGACGCGATGCGTGATGCCCAAGGCAGACGTGCCCTCGGCCCTAATGGCTTTCGGGCGCATTTTGCATTCAAAGACTCGATGTTTTATGGGATTCTGCAATTCACACAAAGTATTGCATTTTGCAACGTTCTTCATCGATGCGAGAGCCGAGATATCCATTGTCGAGAGTCGTTTTCGTTTACAGAAGATGCACAGGTCCCCCCAACGCACGCTGCGGACGGGGCGCGAGGGGCAGTCTATCGATTCAAGTATTCCTTAGTTCTTTCCGCGCCGGGGACAGGGGGGGTGCTCGTACGGAGTGCCGGAGCACCCCGCCCGCGCGACTCCCCATTTGTTAAACACGTTCGCGGGGTCGTTCCTGCTGTACAGGTTTGGACAATGATCCTTCCGCAGGTTCCACCTACGGAAAACCTTGTTACAACTTCTCCTTTCTCTAAATGATAAGGTTCAATGGACATTTCAACGGATCCATTCAATCAGTAGGAGTGACGGGCGATGTGTACAAATGGCAGGGGACGTAGTCAATGCGAGCTGATGACTCGCGCTTACTAGGAATTCCTCGTTGAAGACCAACAATTTCAATGATCTATTCCCCATCACGGATGAAATTTCAAAGATTACCCGAGCCTATCGGCCAAGGCTATAAACTCGTTGAATACATCAGTGTAGTGCACGTGCGGGCCCAGAACATCTAAGGGCAATCACAGACCTATTATTGCCTCAAACTTCCGTAGCCTAAAAGGCCGTAGTCCCTCAAAGAAGCTGGCCGCGAAGGGATATCTCTGCATAGCTAGTTAGCAGGCTGAGGTCTCGTTCGTTAATGGAATTAACCAGACAAATCGCGTCCACCAACTAAGAACGGTCATGCACCACCACCCATAGAATCAAGGAAGAGCTCTCAGTCTGTCAATCCTTACTATGTCTGGATCTGGTAAGTTTCCCCGTGTTGAGTCAAATTAAGCCGCAGGCTCCACTTGTGGTGGTTCCCTTCCGTCAATTCCTTTAAGTGTCAGCCTTGTGACCATACTACTCCCCCCCCCGGAACCCAAAAACTTTGATTTCTCATAAGGTGCCGGTGGAGTCCTAAAAGCAAACATCCGCTGATCCCTAGTCGGCATCGTTTATGGTTGAGACTAGGACGATATCTGATCCCCTTTGATCCCCCAAATTTCGTTCTTGATTAATGAAAACATCCTTGGCAAATGCTTTTGCAGTTGTTCGTCTTTCATAAATCCAAGAATTTCACCTCTGACTATGAAATACGAATGCCCCCAACTGTCCCTATTGATCTTTACTATGATCCCGAAGGCCAAAATAATAGGACCAAAATCCTATAATGTATCCCATGCTAATGTATACAGAGCGTAGGCTTGCTTTGAGCACTCTAATTTCCTTCAAAGTAACAGCGCCGGAGGCACGACCCGGCCAGTTAAGGCAAGGAGCGCATCGCCGACAGAAGGGACGAGATGATCGGTGAACACCATAGGTGGACCGGCCAGCCCATCCCAAAGTCCAACTACGAGCTTTTTAACCGGAACAACTTAAATATATGCTATTGGAGCTGGAACTAACGCGGCTACTGGCACCCCAGACTCGCCCTCCAATGGATCCTCGTTAAGGGATTTAGATTGTACTCATTCGAATTACCAGACTCATTGAGCCCGGTATTATTATTTATTATCACTACCTCCCCGTGTTAGGATTGGGTAATTTACGCGCTTGCTGCCTTCCTTAGATGTGGTAGATTTTTCTCAGGCTCCCTCTCTGGAATCGAACCCTAATTCTCCGTCACCCTTCACCACCATGGTAGGCCCACTATCCTACCATCGAAAGTTAATAGGGCAGAAATTTTAATGATATATCGCCGACACAATGGCCCGTGCGATCCGTTGAGTTATCATGAATCATCGCAGCAACAGGCAGAGCCCGCGTCGACCTTTTATCTAATAAATGCATGTCTTCCAGAAGTCTGGGTTTATTGCACATATTAGCTCTAGAATTACTACGGTTATTCGAGTAGTAGATACCATCAAACAAACTATAACTGATTTAATGAGCCAAATCGCAGTTTCACAGTCTGAATTTTGTTCATACTTACACATGCATGGCTTAATCTTTGAGATAAGCATATGACTACTGGCAGGATGAAACCAGGTAGCATTCCTCATTGACGTCGTGTCCGCATGAGCCCAGCCTGCCGACTGGGGTACAGATGGATTCAAGGTAAGCGCGATTGGTCATTTACAAGGAGCGTCGTACGGGCCAGACGAAGCGAGAGAGTCGTGGGATGCGAGGAGGCCTTTCGATTCACCCTGCGCATGAAATGGGAGGGGCGAAGGGGCGATCGATAAAACTTAATAATGCCCTGGGCATTAGGTGTGCAGCACAGGAAACCGACTTCGAGCAAGTCTACATTGCGCTTGCCCCGCGACTGAGAAGGTAAGGTGGGTAAGGAGGTCGCAGCTCAAGCAAGAGATCCAACCTAACCACACGTGCCGAACACAACTCACGCATCGTGCGTCCCAAATGCTCCGTCGATGCACGCCCGGCACCGACCCCAACGCCCGATAATAGATGTCGTGCGCTGCTGCCCATCGCGGACATTGCAAGTCTGAAGCACGTCCCGCTTGACACGATAGCCCGCCCGTGGGGGAAGCAGAGGAGATGAAGGCATGCCGAGGCTCATTGCACGGGCGCCTCCCACGCCTTAAAGTGCCTTCAATACCTCTACCCCCCTGATATATGCTTAAAAAAAAAAACCCAAGTGACAGGAGTAGACAGGATTTTTGCCAGAGAATCATACCAGACATATGCGGACCCGAACTGCACGTTTTGATAAGGATAACGGAGCCTGTGCACTCACAAAAAGGTCGCGTAATTTGTAAATGAAAATTTTCGTTGAGAAAATATTTTCTTACAAATATCATTTATTAAAATTCAAAAAATATGTAAAAAGAAATCATAAATAGAAAAAATATTTATAAAAATATGAAAAAATTAAGAATATATTCTCAGCGCATGAACTAACCTTAAACCAACAATCGAGTGCATATTTGTACGTATAACGTAATGATATAAAATATTTAAATTCAAGGATATTAAATAAAAATTTTAAAAAAATATAAAAATAACGTGGGGTCATTAAGACAATCGCCCAGAATGCAACGGATAAGTGACAACCCCAAAATATGCATATTAGGATAAAGTAGCCTTAAACCAACAATTGAGTGCGCATTTGTACGAATGATGGTAACGATATAAATATTTAAATTTAAGGATATTAAATAAAAATTTGAAAAGAAGGAAACGGGACATTACGAAAATCGCCAAGACATATGAGGTAACATTGAAATATATTTAAAATAAAAAAATTCGAGCGGATAAATAGAAAAATGAGTATGCAACGATGAGGAGGATGGATGAACGTCAGGAAAATATTAGGATCATCGAACGTAGGTTTACGCTCTTTTGATTTTGCCACGGTGTGTTAGTGCCTTGGTGCCATGGTGACTTGGTGCCACGGTACCACGGCGTCACGGTGCCTTGGTGCCATGGCGCCATGCTGCCTTGTGCCATGCTGCCACGGTGCTATGGTGCCACGGTACATTGGTGCCACGGTGCCTTGGTGCCTTGGTTCCATGGTGCCACGGTGACATGGCACCACGGCAGTGCCTTGGTGCGTTGGTGCCATGGTGCCATGATTCCCCGAGGCCATGGTGCCACGGTGCCACGGCGCCATGGCGCCACAGTGCCTTGGTGCCATGGTGCTGCGGTGCCATGGTGCCGCGTGCTGCGGTGCCATGGTGCCTTGGTGCATTGGTACCATGATGCCACGGTGCCAAGCTTCCTTGGTGCCATGGTGCCTGTGTTCCATGGTGCCATGGTGCCACGGTGCCTGTGTGCCACGGTGCTTAGTGTGCCAAGTTGCCTTGGTGCCATGGCGCCAAGGTGCCTAGGTGCCATGGCGCCATGGTGCCTTGGTGCATTGGTGCCATGGCGCCACGGTGCCTTGGTGCCATGGCGCCACGGAGCCATGGCGCCTTGGTGCCTTGGTGCCATGGCTCCACGGTGCCTTGCTTCCATGGCGCCATGGCGCATAGTGCCAAGATGCCTTGGTGCCACGTTGCACGGATATCCAACTTGACAAAGACACCACCATGGCAGACCACTATACGTCCATCGACGTTCGTCATTGGAGGCGTCTCCAACATTGCACTCGACGGTCACAAAAACCTCTAATTGCGGCATGCCTCCATGCACCGACGTTGTTCTCGGTGATTTGCTGAGCACTTATGCCGCACTCCGAATCGCGAAAATCCTCTAGTTGCGGATGCCGTTACTTTTTGTGAAAGGCCACTTGATATCATATGCTTAAATATTTGGAATGGAACTTATGCGACTCTTGGCTAACTCGGGTGAGGTGAGATCGCAACACTTGGTGGGATTTTTCAAGGACGAATGCACGAACCTCCTTTGGAGACGGCGACAGGGTGGTTTGATTGGATGGGAAGGATGAACAGGAGCAACAAAGGGCTGAATCTCAGTGGATCCTGGCAGCAAGGCCGGTCCCAACAGGTATGCTCACACTCGAATCCTTCTCAGAAGATCAAGGTCGGTCGGCAGTGCATTCCTCAGGGGGATCCCACCAATCAACTTTCTTACGCTTTACGGGTTTACTCGCCCGTTGACTTGCACACATGTCAGACTCCTTGGTCCGTGTTTTAAGACGGGTCGAATGGGGAGCCCACAGGCCAACGTCCGGAGCGTGCAGATGCCGAAGCATGCCGGAGGCGCGCTCTGCCTGCCACAATCTAGGATACGGCATTCCACGAGCATATCGAGAGCCTGGGCTTTGGCCGCCCCCCAATCCACGCTGGTCCACGACCCGGGTCAATCGGCGTACCGACTCGTTGTCGTTCACATCCGATCGGGGCACATCGCCGGCCCCTATCCGCTTCCCTCCTGGTAATTTCAAGCACTCTTTGTCTCTCTTTTCAATGTCCTTTTCATCTTTCCCTCGCGGTACTTGTTTGCTATCGGTCACTCCGTCGCCGTATTTAGCCTTGGATGGAATTCACCGCCCGATTTGGGCTGCATTCCCAAACAATACGACTCGTAGACAGCGCCTCGTGGTGCGACAGGGTCCGGGCACTACGGGGATCTCACCCCTCTCCGGCGCCCCCTTTAAGGGGACTTGGGCCCGGTCCGCCGCTGAGGACGCTTCTCTAGACTACAATTCGGATGACGGAGCGCGCCTGATTCTAAGCCTGCGCTTGTTCCCGATTCGCTCACGCCTTTACTAAGGGAATCCTTGTAAGTTTCTTTTCCTCCGCTTATTGATATTCTTAAACTCAACAGGGTAATCCCTCCTGACCTGGGGTCGCGGTAGGAGCGCCTGACTGCGAAAGGGTCCAGGAGTCCAGACGTGCGACGGGCCGTAGCCACGACGGCAAAGAGAGTTGAGTTGCAACCACCACTTGCCACGACGTCCATCGATGTGGACTCGCATTTAGGCCAGCCACGAGCTCGAGGTGTACACGAGGCCAGTATCCGCCCCACGATGATAGCGCAGCCCGTGATTTAGGCACGATGCGAGGGGGCGACGCGATGCGGGCAGTGATCCTTCCGCTCCACCCGGGCTCGCGCCCAAGGTTTTGCAGTGACCGCCACACCCTCCTACTTATCGGGGCCTGGCACTTGCCCCGACGGTCGTAAGCTCCATCCATTTTCGATGCTACTTGATTCGGCAGGTGAGTTGTTACACACTCCTTAGAGGATTTCGACTTCCATGACCACCGTCCTGCTGTCTTAATCTACCAACACCCTTTATGGGATCTAGGTTAGCGTGCATTTTGGCACCGTAACCCGACTTCCCGGTTCATCCCGCATCGCCAGTTCTGCTTACCAAAAATGGCCCACTCAGAGCTCTTGATTCCATGGCGCGGATCAACAAAGAAGTCGCGCCGTCCTACCTATTCAAAGTTTGAGAATAGTTTGAGGGAGTTGTGTCCCCGAGGCCTCTAATCATTGGCTTTACCCGATAGAACTCGCACGCGAGCTCCAGCTATCCTGAGGGAAACTTCGGAGGGAACCACCTACTAGACGGTTCGATTAGTCTTTCGCCACAATTCCCAAGTCAGATGAACAATTTGCACGTCAGTATCACTGCTGGCCCTCCACTAGAGTTTCCTCTGGCTTTGCCCCGCTCAGGCATAGTTCACCATCTTTCGGGCCCCGACAGGTATGATCACACTCGAACCCTTCTCAGAAGATCAAGGTCGGTCGGCCGGTGCACCCGTCGGGGGATCCCACTAATCAGCTTCCTTGCGCCTTACGGGTTTACTCTCCCGTTGACTCACACAATGGCAGACTCCTTGGTCCGTGTTTCAAGACGGGTCGAATGGGGTGCCCACAGGCCAGCGTCTGGAGCGCACAGATGTCGAAGCACACCAGAGGTGCGCACTGCCTGCCACAATCGAGGAGATGGCATTGCACGAGTGTATCGAGAGCCCGAGCATTGGCCTCCCCCCCAATCCACGCTGATCCACGCCCCAGGTCGATCGGCGTATCGGCTCGTCGCCGTTCCACATCCGATCGGGGTGCATCGTCGGCCCCCATCCGCCTCCCTCCTGACAATTTCAAGCACTCTTTGACTCTCTTTACAAAGTCCTTTTCATCTTTCCATCGCGGTACTTGTTCGCTATCGATCTCTCGCCCGTATTTAGACTTGGATGGAATTCACTGCCCAATTTGGGCTGCATTCCCAAACAACCCGACTCATAGACATCGCCTCGTGGTGTGACAGTTTCAGGGCACGACGGGGCTCTCACCCTCTCCGGCGCCCCTTCCATGGGACTTGGGCCCGATCCGCTGATGAGGATGCTTCTCCAGACTACAATTCGGACGACGGAGCCCGCCCGATTCTAAGGCTGGGCTATTCCCGATTCGCTCGCCGTTACTAAGGGAATCCTTGTAAGTTTCTTTTCCTCCGCTTATTGATATTCTTAAACTCAACGAGTAATCCCGCTTGACCTGCGGTCACGGTCGGAGCGCCTGAGCGCGAAGGGGTCCAAGAGTCCGGACGCGCGACGGGGCCAGAGCCGCGACGGCAAAGAGAGTTTGAGTTGGAACCACCACTTGCTGCGACGTCCGTCGACATGGACTCGTATTTAGGCCAGACGCGATCTCGAGGCGCACGGAGAGGCCAGTATCCACCCCACGACGACAGCGCCCCCTGTGATTGAGGCACGATGCGAGGGGGCGACACGATGAGTGATGCCCAGGCAGACGCGCCCTCGGCCTAACGGCTTCAGGCGCAACTTGCGTTCAAAGACTCGATGGTTCACGGGATTCTGCAATTCATACCTAGTATCGCATTTCGCAACGTTCTTCATCGATGCGAAAGCCGAGATATCCATTGCCGAGAGTCGTTTTCATTTACAGAAGAAGCAATGGTCCCCCCCGATGCATGTTGCGGATGGGGGCGCGAGGGGAAGGCTATCGATTCAAGTATTCCTTGGTTCTTTCTGCGCCGAGGTTCATTGGTCGCCCCCGCCACGCACGCCCCATGATTGAGGCACGATGCGAGGGGGGCGACACGATGAGTGACACCCAGGTAGACGCGCCCTCGGCCTAATGGTTTCGGGCGCAACTTGCGTTCAAAGACTCAATGGTTCACGGGATTTTGCAATTCATATCTAGTATCGCATTTCGCAACGTTCTTCATCGATGCGAGAGCCGAGATATCCATTGCCGAGAGTCATTTTTATTTACAGAAGAAGCACAGGTCCCCCCGATGCATGCCGCAGACGGGGCGCGAGGGGAAGGCTATCAATCCAAGTATTCCTTGGCGCTTTCTGCGCCGGGGTTCGTGGATCGCCCGCCGCGCGCGCTGGGGACGGGTTGTAGGCGCTCGTGCGGAGTGCCAGAGCATCCCGCCCGCGCAGACTCCCCAGTTGTTAAAAACATTCACGGGGTCGTTCTACTGTGCAGGTTTTGACAATGATCCTTCCGCAAGTTCACCTATGGAAACCTTGTTACGACTTCTCCTTCCTCTAAATGATAAGGTTCAATGGACTTCTCGTGACGTCGCGGGCAGCAAACAGCCCACTTTGCCGCGATCCAAAAATTTCACTGGATCATTCAATCGGTAGAAGCGACGGGCGGTGTGTACAAAGGGCAGGGACGTAGTCAACGCGAGCTGATGACTCACAGTTTACTAGGAATTCCTCGTTGAAGATCAACAATTTTCAATGATCTATCCCCATAACGATGCAATTTCAAAGATTACCCGAGCCTGTCGGCCATGGCTATAAAGTCGTTGAATACATCAGTGTCGTGGCGCTGTGCGGCCCAGAACATCTAAGGGCATCACAGACCTGTTATTGCCTCAAACTTCCGCGGCCTAAAAGGCCGTAGTCCCTCTAAAGAAGCTGGCCGTGAAAGGATAACCTCCGCATAGCTAGTTAGCAGGCTGAGGTCTCGTTAGTTAACGGAATTAACCAGACAAATCGCTCCACCAACTAAGAATGGCCGATGCACCAATACCCATAGAATCAAGAAAGAGCTCTCATCCTGTCAATCCTTACTATGTCTGGACCTTGGTAAGTTTCCCCGTGTTGAGTCAAATTAAGCCGCAGGCTCCGCTCTTGGTGGTGCCCTTCCATCAATTCCTTTAAGTTTCAGCCTTGCGACCATACTCCCCCCGGAACCCAAAAACTTTGATTTCTCATAATTCTCCGGTGGAGTCCTAAAAGCAACATTCGCTAATCCCTGGTCGCATCGTTTATTGTTGAGACTAGGACGGTATCTGATCACCTTCGAACCCCCAACTTTCGTTCTTGATTAATGAAAACATCCTTGTCAAATGCTTTCGCAGTTGTTCGTCTTCCATAAATCCAAGAATTTCACTTCTGACTATGAAATACGAATGCCCCCAAATGTCCCTGTTAATCATTACTCCGATCCCGAAGGCCAACGTAATAGGACCTAAATCCTATAATGTTATCCCATGCTAATGTATACAGAGCGTAGGCTTGCTTTGAGCACTCTAATTTCTTCAAAGTAACAGCGCCGGAGGCACGACCCGACCAATTAAGGCAAGGAGCGCATCGCCGACAGAAGGGACGAGACGATCGGTGCACACCATAGGCGGACCCGGCTGGGCCCATCCCAAAGTCCAACTACGAACTTTTTAACTGGAACAACTTAAATTTACGCTATTGGAGCTGGAATTACCAGGGCTGCTGGCACCATACTTTCCCTCCAATGGATCCTCGTTAAGGGATTTAGATTGTACTCATTCCAATTACAAGACTCATTGAGCCCGGTATTTTTATTTATTTTCACTACCCTCCCCGTGTCAGGATTGGGGTAATTTGCGCGCCTGCTGCCTTCCTTGGATGTGATAGCCGTTTCTCAGGCTCTCTCTCCAGAATCGAACCCTAAGTCTTCGTCACCCGTCACCACCATGGTAGGCCACTATCCTACCATCGAAAGTTGATAGGGCAGAAATTTGAATGATGCATCATCGGTACGATGGTCGTGCGATCCGTCGAGTTATCATGAATTATCTCAGCAACGGGCAGAGCCCGCATCGACCTTTTATAAAATAAATGCATCTCTCCCAGAAGTCGGGGTTTTTTGCGCGTATTAGCTCTAGAATTACTATGGTTATCCGAGTAGTAGATACCATCAAACAAACTATAACTGATTTAATGAGCCATTCGCAGTTTCACAGTCTGAATTTGTTCATACTTACACATTGCATGGCTTAATCTTTGAGACAAGCATATAACTAATGGAAAGATCAACCAGGTAGCATTCTTCATCGATGTCGGCGTCGCATGAGCCCAGCCTGCCCGCGACGGCATGGACGGATTCAAGGTGAGCGTGACCGTCGTTTGCAAGGAGCGTCATATGGGGCAGATAGGAGCCGATGAAGGCCCCATGCTCGTACGACGAAGTGAGGGAGTCGTGGGACACGAGGGCGGCCTTTCGATTCGCCCCGCACACGAAATGCGAGAGGCGAAGGGCGATTGATAAAACTTGATAATGCCTGGGCATTAGGTAATGCAGCACAGGAAACCGACTTCGAGCAAGCCTACATTACGCTTGTCCCACGACTGAGATGGCAGGTGGGTCAGTACGTCGCTGCTCGAGCAGGGATCCAACCTAACCGCACGTGTCGAAAACAACTCAAGCAACCGTGCGTCCAAATGCTTCGTCGATGCACGCCCGGCACCCGGCCCCAAAGCCCGACAATAAATGCCGTGCGCTTCTGCCCATCGCGGGGGTTGCAAGGCTGAAGCAATTCCCGCTTTACAAGATAAGCCCGCCTGGGGGGGGGAAGCAGAGGAGATGAAAGCACGCCGAGGCTCATGCACGGGCGCCGCCCACAACCGGCCACCGGCGCTCACCACGGATTGGGCTCGACCGCATGCGTGCAGCGCCTGGTGAACTTGCCCCGAGAGTAGCATCCAATACTCGTCGCTCGCACGAAGGCCCGCCTCGTCCGAAGTCTAGCGCCAGCAGCCCCGGCGTGGACAATGCCACTGATTACCGATACGAGCGTACAATGAAGCCCCGCCGATGTTGCTACAACCGGGCACAGACGGCTCACACGGACTAGCCATGCATGCTGCCATGCGCCCACACTGCTCGCCAACATGGCCACTGAGCGCCTATGCCAACTACCGACAGTCGCCTTGAAGTGCCTTCAACACCTCTACCCCACTTATATATGCTTAAAAAAAGAACCCAAGTGACAGGAGTAGACACGATTTTGCCAGAGAATCATACCAGACATATGCAGACTCAAACTACACATTTTGATGAGATATAGAGCCTGTGCACTCACAAAAAGGTCGCGTAATTTGTAAATGATAATTTTCGTTGAGAAAATATTTTTTACAAATATCATTTATTAAAATTCAAAAAATATGTAAAAATAAATCAAAAATAGAAAAAATATTTATAAAAATATGAAAAAAATTAGAAAAATATTCTCAGCGTATGAACTAACCTTAAACCAACAATCGAGTGCATATTTGTAACGTATAACGTAACGATATAAAATATTTAAATTTAAGGATATTAAATAAAAATTTTAAAAAATATAAAAATAACGTGGGGTCATTAGGAAAATCGCTCAGAATGCAACGGATAAGTGACAACCCCAAAATATGGCATATTAGAATGAAGTAGCCTTAAACCAACAATTGAGTGCGTATTTGTTCGACTGATGTAACGATATAAAATATTTAAATTTGAGAATATTAAATAAAAATTTGAAAATAAGGCGATGGGACATTACTAAAACCGCCGACGACATATGAGGAACATTGAAATATATTTAAAATAAAATAATTAGAGAGGATATGTAGAAAAATGAGTATGCAACGGTGAGGAGGATAGATGAAGGTCAGGAAAATATTAGGATGATCGAACGTAGGTTTACGCTCTATTGATTTTGCACCGGTGCGTTAGTACCTTGGTGCCAACGGTGCCCCAGCGCCACGGTGCCTTGGTGCCATGGCGCCATGCTGCATTGGTGCCATGGGTGCCACGGTGCTAGGGTGCCACGGTGCCTTGGTGCTACAGTGCCTTGGTGCCTTGGTGCCATGGTGCCACAGTGCCATGGCACCACGGCAAGTGCCTTGGTGCATTGGTGCCATGGTGCCACGATGCCCTGGTGCCATGGTGCCGCGGTGCTAAGGTGCCGCGGTGCCTTGCTTTCTTGGTGCCATGGTGCCATGGTGCCTTGGTGCCATGGCGCCACGGTGCCATGGAGTCACGCTGCCATGGCGCCACGGTACCTTGGTGCCATGGCACCACGGAGCCATAGTGCCTTGGTGCCATGGGGCCACGGTGCCTTGGTGCCAAGGCGCCACGGTGCCAAGCTACCTTGGTGCCACGGTGCACGGATATCCAACTTGACAAAGACACCACCATGGCAGGCCCACTATACGTCCGTCGACGTTCCTCATTGGAGGCGTCTCCAGCGTTGCATTCGACGGTCACAAAAACCTCTAATTGCGGCATTGCTTCCATGCACCGACATTGTGGAGCCACGGTGCATTGATGCCATGGTGCCACGGTGCTGTGGTGCCATGGTGCGTTGGAGCCATGGTGCCTTGGTTCCATGGTGCCACGGGTGCCATGGCACCACGGCAGTGCCTTGGTGCATTGGTGCCATGGTGCCACGATGCCCCGGTACCATGGTGCCTGCGGTGGTACGGCGCTATGCCGCCACGGTGCCACGGTGCCATGGTGTCGCGGTGCCTTGCTGCCGCGGGTGCCATGGTGCCATGGTGCGTTTGTACCTTGGTGCCATGGCACCACGGTGCCAAGCTGCCTTGGTGACATGGTGCCTGTGTGCCATGGTGCCACGGTGCCATGGTGCCACGGTGCTTGTGTGCCAAGCTACCTTGGTGCCATGGTGCCTGTGTGACACGATGCCATTGTGCCATGGCGCCGCGCCGCCTTGGTGCCATGGCGCCAAGGTGCCTAGGTGCCATGGAGCCATGGTGCCTTGGTGCCATGGTGCCACGGTGCCTTGGTGCCTTGGTTCCATGGTGCCCTGGCGCCACGGTGCCATGGCGCCACAGTGCCATGGCGCCAGGATGCCACGGTGCCTTGGTGCCTGTGTACCAAGCTACGTTGGTGCCATGGTGCCTGTGTGACACGGTGCCATGGTGCCATGGCGCCGCGCCGCCTTGGTGACATGTCGCCAAGGTGCCTTGGTGCCTTGGTACCTTGTTACCATGGCGCCACGATGCGATGGTGCCACGGTGCCTGTGTCCCAAGCTGCCTTGGTGCCATGGTGAGTGTGTGACACGGTGCCATGGTGCCATGGCGCCCGCGCCGCCTTGGTGCCATGGCGCCAAGGTGCCTAGGTGCCATGGCGCCATGGTTCCTTGTTTCCATGGCGCCACGGTGCCTTGGTGCCTTGGTACCATGGTACAATGGCACCACGGTGCCATAGCGCCACAGTGCCATGGCGCCACAATGCCACGGTGCCATGGCGTAACGGTGCCTTGGTGCCTGTGTACCAAGCTGCGTTGTTCCCAAGGTGCCTGTGTGACAACGGTGCCATGGTGCCATGGCGCCGCACCGCCGTTGTGCCATGTCGCTAAGGTGCCTAGATGCTATGGTGCCTTGGTGCCTTAGTCACAAAAACCTCTAATTTCGGCATGCCTCCTCGAACCGATGTTGTTCTCGGCGCTTCGCTGAGCACTTATGCCATACTCCGAATCGCGGAAATCCTCCAGTTACGATGTCGTTGTTTTTCACGAAAGGCCACTTGATATCGTATGCTTAACTGTTTGAATGGAACGCATGCGACGCTTGGCTAACTCGAGTGAGGTGAGCTCGCAGCACTTGGTGGGATTTTTCAAGGACGAATGCACGAACCTCCTTTGGAGACGGGCGGTAGGGTGGTTGGATTGGATGGGGAGGGACAAACCGGAGCGACCAAGGGCTGAATCTCAGTGGATAGTCGCAGTAAGGCCACTCGGCCACTTACAATACCCCGTCGCGTATTTAAGTTATCTGCAAAGTATTCTGCCTGCCGCTCGATGGAAATTGTACTTCAAGGCGGCCGCCGCGACCATTCCGCCATGGCGGCTTAGCCAATGACCACGTTCCCTTGGGGGCCGAGGCCCCTACTTGCGGGTCAGCAAGTAGACGGCGGGCGCATGCATCGCTTCGAGTCCGGATTCTGACTTTAGAGGCATTCAGTCATAATCCAGCACACGGTAGCTTCGCGCCACTCGGCTTTTCAACCAAGCGCAATGACCAATTTTCTGAATCAACGGTTCCTCTCGTACAGGGTTGAATTACTATTGCGACACTGTCACCCGTAGGGTTAAAACTAACCTTTCTCATGACGGTCTAAACCCAGCTCATATTCCCTATTCGTGGGTGAACAATCCAACACTTGTGAACTCTTCTTCACAATGATAGGAAGATCTAACATCGAAGGATCAAAAAGCAACGTCGCTATGAACGCTTGGCTTCCACAAGCCAGTTATCCCTGTGGTAACTTTTCTGACACCTCTAGCTTCAAATTCCGAAGTTTTTAAAGGATCGTTAGGCCACGCTTTCACGGTTTGTATTCGTACTGGAAATCAGAATAAAAAGATTCTTTTACCCTTCTGTTCCACATGAGATTTCTGTTCTCGTTGAGGTCATCTTAGGAGACCTGCATTATCTTTTAACAGATGTGCCGCCCCAGCCAAACTCCCCACCTGACTATGTCTTCCGCCCGGATCGGCCCGCAGAGCGAGCCTTGGGTCCAAAAAGTGGGGCAGTGCCCCGTTTTCGATTCACGGAAGAAGTAAAATAATGTTAAAAGTAGTGGTATTTCACTTTTACCTTTTGGCTCCCACTTATACTACACCTCTCAAGTCATTTCACAAAGTCGGACTAGAGTCAAGCTCAACAGGGTCCATGTTTCCCCGCTGTTTTTGCCAAGCCCGTTCCCCTTGGCTGTGGTTTTGGCAGGATAGTAAACAGGGATAGTGGGAATCTCGTTAATCCATTCATGCGCGTCACTAGTTAGATGACGAGGCATTTGGCTACCTTAAGAGAGTCATAGTTACTCCCGACGTTTACCCGCGCTTGGTTGAATTTCTTCACTTTGGACATTCAGAGCACTGGGCAGAAATCACATTGCTGTGAGCATCCGTTGGGACCATCGCGATGCTTTGTTTTAATTAAACAGTCGAATTCCCCTTGTTCGTACCAGTTCTGAGTTGGCTGTTCGACGCATGGAGAAGGCCCCCCGAAGGAACCGTTCCCAGTCCGTCCCCCGGCCGGCACGTGGCGACCCGCTCTCACCGCGAGAGCAGCTCGAGAAGTCCACTGACAGCCGACGGGTTCGGTACTGGGACCCCCCATGCCCAGCCCTCAAAGCCAATCCTTTTCCAAAACTTATGAATCCATTTTAAACGACTTTCCTTGCCTACATTGTTCCATCGACAAGAGGTTGTTCACCCTTGAAGACCTGATGCGGTTATGAGTACGACCGGGTGTGGACGGCATTCGATCCTCTGGATTTTCAAGGGCCGCCGGGAGTGCATCGGACACCATGCGACATGCGGTGCTCTTCTAGCCGCTGGACCCTACCTCCGGCTGAGCCGATTCTAGGGTGGGCAGGCTGTTAAACAGAAAAGATAACTCTTCCTGAGGCTCCCGCCGATTTCTCCTGACTTTCTCATGTTGCCGTCGACCGCCACGTCTAGGTTAAGGAATGTTAACCCGATTCCCTTTCAGAGCTCGCCACGAAACGCGCTATCTGTCAGGGTTTCCCCCGACCCTTAGGATCGACTAATCCATGTGCAAGTGTCGTTCATATGGAACCTGTTCCCTCTTCGGCCTTCAAAGTTCTCATTTGAATATTTGTTACTACCACTAAGATCTGCACCGACGGCTGCTCCGTCTGGGCTCGCGCCCAAGGTTTTGCAGCGACCCCGCCACGCCCCTCCTACTCTTCGGAGCCTGGCAATTGCCCCAACGGCTGGGTGTAAGTCGCGCATTTAAGCGCCATACATTTATTAGGCTAGTTGATTCGGCAAGTGAGTTGTTACACACACTCCTTTGCCGATTTCGACTTCCATGACCACCGTCCTGCTGTCTTGATCGACCAATACCCTTTGTGGGATCTAGCATAGTGCACATTTTGGCATCGTAACCCGGCTTCCGGTTCATCCCGCATCGCCAGTTCTGCTTACCAAAAATGGCCCACTCGGAGCTCTTGATTCCGTGGTGCGGCTCAACAAAGCAGTCGCACCGTCCTACCTATTTAAAGTTTGAGAATAGTTTGAGGGTGTTGCGTCCCCCAGGCCTCTAATCATTGGCTTTACCCGATAGAACTCGCACGCGAACTCCAGCTCTCCTGAGGGAAATTTCGGAGAGAACCAGCTACTAGACGGTTCGATTAGTCTTTCACCCCTATACCCAAGTTAGACGAACAATTTACACGTCAGTATCGCAGCGGGCCTCCACCAGAGTTTCCTCTGGCTTCACCCCTCTCAGGCATAGTTCACCATCTTTCGAGTCCCTACAGGTATGCTCATACTCAAACCCTTCTCAGAAGATCAAGGTTGGTCGGTGGTGCACCCCTCGGGGGGATCCCACCAATCATCTTCCTTGCGCCTTATGGGTTTACTCGCCCGTTGACTCACACACATGTCAGACTCCTTGGTCCGTGTTTTAAGATGGGTCGAATGAGGAGCCCACAGGCCAGCATCCGAAGTGCGCAGATGCCGAAGCACGCTGGAGGTTCACGCTGCCTGCCACAATCGAGGAGATGGCATTCCACGAGTATATCGAGAGCCCAGGCTTTAGCCGCCCCCCAATCCACGCTGGTCCATGCCCCGGGTCAATCGGCGTACCGGCTGCTCGCCGTTCCACATTCGACAGGGGCGTATTGCCGGCCACCATCCGCTTCCCTCCCGACAATTTCAAGCACTCTTTGACTCTCTTTTCAAAGGCCTTTTAATATTTACCTCGCGGTACTTGTTCGCTATCGGTCTCTCGCCCGTATTTGGCCTTGGATGGAATTCACCGCCCGATTTGGGCTGCATTCCCAGACAACCTGACTCGTAGACAGCGCCTCATGGGGCGACAGGTTCCGAGCATGACCGGTCTCTCAGCCTCTTCGGTGCCCCCTTCGATGGGACTTGGGCCCGGTCTGCCGCTGAGGACGCTTCTCCAGACAACAATTCGGACGACGGAGCCGCCCGATTCTAAGGCTGGGCTGTTCTAGATTCACTCATCGTTACTAAGGGAATCTTTGTAAGTTTCTTTTCCTCCGCTTATTGATATGCTTAAACTCAACGGGTAATCCCTCCTGACCTGGGGTCGCGGTCGGAGCGCCTGAGCACGAAGGGGTCCTGGAGTTCGGACGCGCGACGGGCCGTAGCTGTGACGGCAAAGAGAGTTGAGTTGCATCCACCACTTGACGCGACGTCCGTCGACGGTGTACTCGCATTTAGGCCATCCACGAGCTCGAGGTGCATGGGAGGCCA
>CM061561.1:285582133-285584633 GCA_030864225.1 Capsicum baccatum var. pendulum | reverse complement strand
ATACTCACCCCCGGAAACAAAAAAAATTTGATTTCTCATAAGGCTCCGGTGGAGTCCTAAAAGCAACATCTGCTGATCCCTGGTCGGCATCGTTTATGGTTGAGACTAGGACGGTATTTGATCAACTTCAAACCCCCAACTTTTGTTCTATATTAATGAAAACATCCTGGAAAATGCTTTCGCAGTTTTTTTCGTCTTCCATAAATCCAAGAATTTCTCCTCTGACTATGAAATACGAATGCCCCCACATGTCCCTATTAATCATTACTCCGATCCCGAAGGGCCAACGTAATAGGACCTAAATCCTATAATGTTATCCCATGCTAATGTATACAGAGCGTAGGCTTGCTTTGAGCACTCTAATTCTTTAAAGTAACCAGCGCCGGAGGCACGACCCGACCAATTAAGGCAAGGAGCGCATCGCCGACAAAAGGGACGAGAGGATCGGTGCACACCATAGGCGGACCGGCTGGCCCATACCAAAGTCTAACTACAAGCTTTTTAACTGCAACATACTTAAATATACGCTAGTGGAGCTGGAATTACCGCGGCTGCTGCAGTAGACTTGCCCTCCAATGGATCTTCATTAAGGGATTTAGATTGTACTCATTCCATTTACCAGACTCATTGAGCCCGGTATTGTTATTTATTTTCACTACACCTCCCCGTGTCAGGATTAGGTAATTGGTGCGCCTGCTGCCTTCCTTGGATGTGGTAGCCGTTTCTCAGGCTCTCTCTCCGAAATTGAACCCTAATTCTCCGTCACCCATCACCCACCATGGTAGGCCACTATCCTACCATCGAAAGTTGATAGGGCAGAAATTTGAATGATGCATCGCTGGCACGATGGCGTCTGATCCGTCCAGTTATCATGAATCATCTCAGCAATGGGCAGAGCCCGCATCGACCTTTTATCTAATAAATGCATCTCTTCTAGAATTCGGGGTTTTTTGCGCGTATTATCTCTAGAATTACTATGGTTATCCGAGTAGTAGATACCATCAAACAAACTATAACTGATTTAAGAGCCATTCGCAGTTTCACAGTCTGAATTTGTTCATACTTACACATGCATGGCTTAATCTTTGAGACAAGCATATGACTATTGGAAAGATCAACCAGGTAGCATTCTTCATCGACATCGGTGTCGCATGAGCCCGGCCTGCCCGCGGGGGGCGCAGACGGATTCAAGGTGAGCGCGACCGTCGTTTGCAAGGAGCGTCGTACGGTGCAGATAGGAGCCGATGAAGGCCCCATGCTCGCTGCGTCTGCCGCATCCGAGAATCCGAACCGCCGCTCGTGGACCATGACATTGCACGACGAAGCAAGGGAGTCGTGAGATGCGAGGGCAGCCTTTCGATTTGCCCCGCACACGAAATGCGAGGGGCGAAGGGCGATCGATAAAACTTTATAATGCCTGGGGCATTAGGTATGCAGCACAGGAAAACCGACTTCGAGCAAGCCTACATTGTTCTTGCCCCCACGCCTGAGATGAAGGTGGGTCAGGACATTGCTGCTCGAGCAGGGATCCAACCTAACCGCAACGTGCCGAACACAACTCACGCACCATGCGTCCACATGCTTCGTCGATGAACGCCCGGCACTGGCCCCAACGCTCGATAATAGATGTCGTGCGCTGCTGCCCATCGCGGGCGTTGCAAAGGCTGAAGCAAGTCCCGCTTTACAAGATAGCTCGCTCATGGGGGGAGCAGAGGAGATGAAAGCACACCGAGGCTCATGCACGGGCGCCCCGCCCGCACCGGCCACCGGCGCTCATCGCGGATTGGGCTCGATCACATGCGTGCAGCGCCTGGAGCTTGCCTCGAGAGCAGCATCTAGTACTCATCGCTCGCACGAAGGCACCCCCGCTCGTACGAAGTCTAGCCCAGCAGGCCCGTCGTGGACGACGCCACCAATTACCGACACGAGCGTACAATGAAGCCCCGCCGACATTGCTACACGGGCACGGATGGCTCACACGGACTAGCCATGCATGTTTGCCATGCGCCCACGCTGCTCGCCGACATGTCCACTGAGCGCCTATGCCAACTACCGACAGTCGCCTTGAAAGTGCCTTCAACACCTCTACCCCCCTTATATATGCTTAAAAAAAAAAACCAAGTGACAGGAGTAGACATGATTTTGCCAGAGAATCATACCAGACATATGCGAACTCGAACTACACGTTTTGATGAGATACAGAGCCTGTGCACTCACAAAAAGGTCGCGTAATTTGTAAATGATAATTTTCATTGAGAAAATATTTTTTTACAAATATCATTTATTAAAATTCAAAAAATATGTAAAAATAAATCAAAAATAGAAAAAATATTTATAAAAATATGAAAAAATTAGAAAAATATTCTCAGTACATGAACTAACCTTAAACCAACAAGTCGAGTGCATATTTGTACGTATAACGTAACGATATAAAATATTTAAATTTAAGGATATTAAATAAAAATTTTAAAAAAATATAAAAATAACGTGGGGTCATTAG
>CM061561.1:285554633-285572133 GCA_030864225.1 Capsicum baccatum var. pendulum | reverse complement strand
CATGGTGCCACGATGCCCCGGTGCCATGGTGCCTTGGTTCCACAGCTCCATGGCACCACGGTGCCTTGCTGCTATGGTGCTGCGGTGCCTTGCTGCCTTGGTGCCATGGTGCCATGGAGCCTTGGTGCCTTGGTGCCATGGCGCCACGGTGCCAAGCTGCCTTGGTGCCATGGTGCCTGTGTGTTGCGGTACCATGGTACCACGGTGCCTGTGTGTGATAACGCTCAATCTACAGCTCTCGTAGGAGTGTAAAGTGATCGTTAGCAAATATAGAACCCAACCTGGGTTGGGTGTCGATCCCACAGGGAATAGCTTGGCCAACAAGTAAGCAAAATTACTAAACTTTTGGTGCAAGTCTCGCAAGAAGGGGGGAGTCTTGTCGTGCAAGTAATGTAAACAAAAGCTGAAAATAATAAAGTAAAGAGAGAGAGATTGTTACGTAGGTTGTAAACAATGAGAATTGAAGCGTTGGGGTTATGTCCACCTTCTGAGGTATACGTCTCTATTGGCTATGAGTGTGTAGAATCTTGACATGCAATTGCTTATAGAGAATTGTAGTCGATGGTAAATCAAAGCGTCTCTCGACCTCAACAAGGACTATTTCACTTTAACTCTCTCGAGCTTAAAGTGTGTCTAACGGTACGAATTCTCCAAGAGGTTAGTCCAGTTACGGCACTAGCTTTTTAATAGGAAAGGGTGTCCTACTACCTTGACATTATCTCTTTTCTAGACAAATAACCTTTCTCTCGAACAAGTTAAATGTTAGACTGACGTATTGTTGCATTTGCAACCGCAAAGAATGTAGATTAAGATGAAGAGAAAAATGATATAAGCAATATACATGTCACGAACTCACAAACTCACAGCAATAGATAGTAACTCATTCGGCTTCCATAACCCCAACAGAGAAGTTTAGTTACCCATGAATGCGAAGGTAATCACAATTGACATTGTTAATATACCACAATAAAGATGAATTTCGTGTAGCACAACTGTGGTAGGCGTTAGGCGTGATTTCTTGCAAAGTAACGTTTCTCTTGTTGCGGAAATTAAGAATTGAATAGATGAATGAAAAAATAGAATTAATAGAAGAGTAATTGTTTTGATGGATGGATGGATGGTGGATGGTGAATGGTTGATGGTGAGGGATGAATAAAAATCTCTAGCATTATAGGGTATTTATAATACCCATATCCTAATCCTACTAGGTAAATGAAATATCTAACCAAATCCTACTAGGCTAATGAAATACTTAACCCAATTGTACTAGGTTAATGTAACATTCTCCTAATCCAAATAAAGTAATGAAATACTTAACCCAATTGTACTAGGTTAATGTATCATTATCCAAATCGTAATTAGTTACTGCAGGTCCCCAAAGTCTTCAGAAATGCTGTTTTAGCCTGGGACAGATTTTTCATGCAGCAGTTTTGGTCCAGGTCCCCAAAGTCTTCAGAAATGTTGTTTTAGCCCGGGACAGATTTTCCAAGCAGCAGTTTTGGTCCTTAGGCGTCCAAACTCCCTTTCCTTCCTTCGTGAGCTTTCTTTTGCGTCAAGTAAGCCATAAAATGCTGAATTCTGCATCATTTATACCTGAAACTTTACTAATCATGTTCGTTAGCTCATTTATAGGAAAAAGGACTTAAAGTGCATGAAATATATAGTTTGTTCTCAAAACTAGGCTATAATATGGGCAAAATATATTGATATAGGCGCGTAAATTCGCCTATCATCAACACCCCACACTTAGAACTTTGTTCGTCCTCAAACAAACTATCATGTCCTTCTAAACATCAACTTAGGGTTTTACAGCAACAACACAAAATATTCGTCAAGACAAGCACAACAATTATCAACAAAGAGTAGCTTTTCGATTATAAGTAGACAGTTTAACCTCTAGCATAGACTCGTGATGGTGATCAACTCGTATGCAAACGTTAAGGTGCATAGAATCATATACGACTATCCAAAACTCATCAACCATGTGTGTCTCACAATATAGTACCCATAATCACTCACAAATATAGTATATTTTTCAAACATGGGTATCAAAATGTCCTTGCTCTCACTCTCACAAAGAATTCATATGTAGCAACTGATGACCATAGGCTTTCCCTTAATGTAATACTCTACTAAATGTCAGAATGCTAAGCTTAGGATCAAGTAGGTCTTTTGATGGTTGTAATGTAGGCTAAGGGACGAGTATGATCAGCTATTTTGGCCAGAAATAGTGACTAAGTTCCTAAGCGCTTTAATACATCACATTGTATCATTGACACATTTTTTCTTTCAATCTTTCTTTCTTTTATTCTGCCACCCTTGTTCTCCTTTTTTTGTTTTTTTCAATTTTAAGCACAACTCACTTTTCAGCTTTCTTTTCCTTTTTCTTTTCACAACATACCTCTTATGATATCACTTTCTTTTTCATAACATATTCAAGCACCATTACAATTTAAAGCATCATACTTACCCAATTTCCTCTTATATTATCACATGACTTTTTCACTTTAAAGCACTTAGGAATTTAGATCAAATTACGGTCTTGAAAGAAATGGACTAGGCTTACATACGAGGTTGTCAAAGAAATAGGCTAAAGGCTCAGAAGGGTTTATCTAGGATGACGTTCATGGGTAGGTAAAACTGAAGGTAAACATGTATAGGTTGCCAAAGAAATGCCTAAATCATATCCTAAACTTACACTCCTTATTTTCGCTTTGCATACATACCAGGTAAGTTCTAGCATCAGCCACACACATAGAATATACGATTATTCTCACACACACAAGCCATATGGTCGACTTGATTGGAAGTAATATAGACTCTCGACCCAACAAGTGAAGGAATTGAATCACACAATATCACATAATGAGTCACAACTAGAGTCTAAACGTCTCAATAGTCACAATTGTAACACATACTCTTATTATAATCTCATGCTGCCTGTCAAAATAATTTCATGCGAAGCTAAAAAATTTACTCCTAAAAAAACTTAAAAAATAAAATGGCAAACAAAAAAATAAAAAAAAAACGAACTCAAATAAACAAAGTAAACAAACAAACATAGGTGCAAACAGAGAAGTATTATAGCATGCGATACCGCCACCCCACACTTAAACGAGACACTGCCCTCAGTGGAAAATAAATACGAAGAACCTGGTCAGTAGGACTCTTCCTCAATGTCGGGGGTCATACCCCCTTTGCCAGAATCATCATAAGAGTCAATGTTAGAGTTCTCCTCTTCGACAGAGTCTGGCAAGCGTCGATCATCATCAGTCGGCACATCATCATCTAGAGGTTCCTCAAAGTATATGCCCACTCCACACATCTCCCTTGCATGCATGTTCATTGGGTAGTCATGGTCCAGTTGTTGGAGCTCTTCAGCAGTTGGAACACAACCTCCGCTCATCATTGTGAAGCGTGTCATGCCATAAAGATGACGGAAGAAACTCTCATCACAAGCATGTCTCTCCGCAGTAGCAAGGTTGACACGATGAGTTGTTTCAGCATTTTTGACCTTAGTGAGGTCAACCTTCTTTGGGTTATGTGGGAGTTTGTGGTCAGCTGGTTCCTCTTCGATATCCCCCTTCCGCAAGATTGCTGTCAACAAATTTCCAAATGTGAAGTGGGACCTTTTGTGGAGTCTGGCCTTCCTCATGGTAGATCGAATGATTGCCCCAAAGTTGATAGGGACATTCATCATCAAAGCGTAGACCAAACACACTCTATCTCTTGATATCTTGGTGTATTAAGTCCCAGTAATAAGGCATGAGTTGACAATGCGCATCCAGATTCTTGCTTCCCTATTTAGTGAAGCATAGGGGAAGGTGTTGTGTCGGTCGGTTTCTTTATGTCTTCCCTACCTTGCCATCGATCTGCTTCCACAAAGTGTGTGTCGTATTGCTCTATAAGGAGGCCTGCTGTACAGCTCTTTGAATGGTGTTGTGTCGACCGAAGGTAAGCCAAGAAAAGAGTTGATCCAATCCGCGGTGAGCTGTAACAATTGGCCCCGAATTTTGACTTCATTGCCTGTTTTGTTTGGCAACCAGTTGGCATAAAACTCTCTTGTTAAATCAAGGTTGCATTCTCCTATGTCACGGAATATGAAATCCAGCTTCAATGCCATTATTTTTGCCAACATACGCGGCTCCTTCATTGCTAAGGTGTCCTTGTTGATCAAGTCGACGTCAACATATTTTCGTTCTTTGTTGTTCCTGTACCATTCTTTGGCTTCCTCCTCAAGAACCCATTTTATTCCAAACATTCTGCGTGGTAGTTGCGTTGAGGATGATTCTCCTTGGTCCTTTCGACTTCTCTTTTTGCCCTTTTGGGAAGTGGTCGCCTTCTCCTTAACTTGCCTTGCTTTAGGTGCCATTGTACCGACTTTACCATACAATGCATCCAAATCGTCAATTGAAATCAATCTCCTCGTTGAATACCTCTTGCACCTATTTTTGCTCAAAACAAATGAAAACGATTAGTACGATGGGTTGCCTCCCACCAAGCGCCTTAGTTTTGGTCGTGGCACGACTCTTATTTTTGGATTTTCATTTTTCAAGAATAAAACAAGTACTAGAACGAAAGAAAAAAAACAATAAAACGATAAAACGATAAAACGATAAAACGATAAAACGATGGGTTGCCTCCCATCTAGCGCCTTATTTATTGTCGTGGCTCAACATAGTTACCTCGAGTACTCAGACTTCGTCGAGGTAAGTGATGGATCATTTTCTGAAAGTATTTAGAAGACAATGAGGCTTACCTGTGGGCATGCGATCTTCTTCAAGATGGCTCATACGTTTCTCCGGAGAGTTACCAATTATATCATCAATAGTCCAACCCATAGCTCTCTTGTATCTCTTCAGAGTAGCGATGATAGCCTCTACATTCTGTTCACCTAAATCATCTGCACTCTCCGAAAGTATATTTCTTCTTTCCAAGAACACATACCTTAGATAATCGGGGAGCTCTTGCGATTCTAGCATTGGTGGCTCGTCAATGGGAGTCTTCGCTGTTGGTTGATTCTTGAGATCACATTCCGGTTGCTTAGGAGTATAAGGCTCTATTTCTGTTAGATCACCCATAAGTTCTTCATTGTCCTCATGCTCAACATTCAGTGGTGCAGCATACAATGGCTTAACAGTAGGCTATTTCTCTATAGATATGCTTTCATATCCTCATGATAAACATCGGCTACAGATAACTCATTCATATCGTTGGGCTGCTTCATTGCTTTGCATATATCAAACCGTACCACTTCGTCATTAATTTGAAACAAAAGCTCATTATCTTTTATATCAATAAGCACACTCCCATTTGCAAAAAAGGGGCGTCCCAAGATTATAAGAACTTCAGAATCCTCCTTACAATCCAGAATAACGAAGTCTGCAGTAAAGATGAATGAAGAAACTTTCACCAACACATCATTCAAGATACCCACAGGTCATTTTACCGACCTATCAGCCATCACGAGCCTCATATTGGTTGGTGTTGGATCGCCTAACCCCAACTTATTATAGATGGATAGTGGCATCAAATTAATGCTACCACCTAGATCGCATAATGCCTTGGCAAAATCCAACGATCCAATTGTGCAAGGAATAGTGAAAGCTCCAGGATCTGCCTTCTTTTGAACTAGCGACCTTGTAGCGATTGCACTACAATGATGAACATCATCCACTAACTCATAACTTGATGCCCGCTTCTTTGTCAACAGGTCCTTCATAAACTTTGCATACCCAGGAATTTGTTCATGTGCCTCCACCAATGGAACATTAATTGTCAGCTGCTTTAGCATAGTCATGAATTTGCTGAACTTTGTGTCATCTGCCGCCTTCTTAAATCTTTGGGGAAAAGATGGTGGTGGGTATGTAAGTGTTCTATCCATGGTTTTCTTCTCCTCTTGCTTCCGTTTTTCCACTTTTTCAGGCTGCACAGTGCTGGATGTGGCGTCCTCGACGTCAGGACTAGTTGTTGTGGCATCTTTTCCTTTTGCATTGTCATTCATGTCCGCAACTTCATCAATTACTTTCTTGACTTTTGCTGAAGTTTCCAGCACCTTACCACTTCTGGTAGTGATGGCCATGCATGACCCATCATTCCTTGGGTTTTGCACAGTATCGCTAGGTAAAGTGCCGGCCTTTCTTTGGTTGAGTGCTGCTGAAAGTTGACTGAATTGCTGCTCTAGTTGTCTAATTGAAGTGGAATGTGAATATACTAATTGTTTCATGGCGGACAAATCATTAATTACCTCTGTTACTCCCGCGCTCGTTGCTTCCACTCCTTTCAATAATTTAGCCATCATGTCCTCCATACTTCCAGAATTAGATGTGGTGGTGTCACGTCTTCCAGGGGGAACGTACAAACCACTCTTTTCATTCTTGTTCTTCCAACTACCTTGGTCTTTGTCTCCAGATTTATCATAATAGTTCCGACCTTGGTTTCCTTGGGTATTCCCTCGGAAACCCCCCTGATTGTTCAAGTAGTTGGCCTCCTCTTCCAAATCAGATTCGTCTCTTCCTTTTGATGCAATAGCTTTCACTTTTTCAGTCTTCCCTAATAGATGCTTTGTAAGAAGATCCATTTGGGTTTTCATATGCACCATATCTTGATCACGTTCTTCTTCTCTTCTTCTTTGTTCTGCAGTCATGCCAATAGATAAAGTGGGGCTTGCTACCTCAAAATTCCTGGTATGCCAAGCTCTACTTTGCTTTGTCATCCGGTCTAGCATATTGCTTGCCTGAACAAAGGTGAGGTCCATAAATGATCCTCCAGTCGCATTATCAACCACTGGCTTAGTCACCGAATTCAAAGCTCTGTATAATATCTTCATCAAGTGGACATTGGTTATATGATGGTTTGGGCACCGCATTAGCTTCGTCTTGAACCTCTCCCATGTTTCGTGGAGAGCTTCAGTTGGAAGCTGTCGAAAATTAGTGATCTAATCTCTCAACTATGCTCTTTTGGATGGCGGAAAGAATCTTTCTAGAAAAGCGTCTTTCAATTGCCTCCAATTAGTAATAGAATCAGGAGTCAGCCCATTCAACCATAGAGTTGCCTCCCGAGACAGAGACAATGGAAATAAGCGTAGTTGAATTGCATTTTGTCCAACGCCAGGATTGTCGAATCACTTGCATGTAGAAATAAAGTTGATCAGATGCATATTCGGATCATCGCCTGCTAGTCCACCAAATAATCCCTTGAGGTGCAAAAGCTGAATCATGGCGCTAGTGATATTGAACTTTGCTCCCGGTGCCAAGGGTGGAAGAATAATAGCTCCTGTGGCACCAGCTCCATCAAGATCATCATCATCATCATCGAACGGTATGTGCACATCTTGGAAATCAGGCCTCAATCGTGCTTAACGATCTCTCCTCTGCATGGGTGCCGCCATCTCAGCAGTATGCCGAGGGTTTAGTAGCTCCTCATCGCCCAGATCCCCATCATCAGGATTTGTTGCTCACCCAGGGTTATTAATATTCTGTTGATGCACTTGAGCAGCCATCCTTTCAATTTCACATTGTGCCTCCATTGATGCACTGAATAAACCTAAAAAAAACAAGAACAACAACTAAAAGTAAAAGTACGAGAATCTTTGACCAAAGGGTCTAGTAATTATCACGAACTTGATTGAAACTGGTATTCCCTGGCAACAGTGCCAATTTTTGATAACGCTCAATCTACAACTCTCGTAGGAGTGTAAAGCGGTCGTTAGCAAATATAGAACCCAACCTGGGTTGGGTGTCGATCCCACAGGGAATAGCTTGGCCAACAAGTAAGCAAAATTACTAAACTTTTGGTGCAAGTCTCGCAAGAAGGGGGGAGTCTTGTCGTGCAAGTAATGTAAACAAAAGCTCAAAATAATAAAGTAAAGAGAGAGATTGTTACGTAGGTTGTAAACAATGAGAATTGAAGCGTTGGGGTTATGTCCACCTTCTGAGGTATACGTCTCTATTGGCTATGAGTGTGTAGAATCTTGACATACAATTGCTTATAGAGAATTGTAGTCGATGGTAAATCCAAGTGTCTCTCAAGCTCAACAAGGACTATTTCACTTTAACACTCTCGAGCTTAAAGTGTGTCTAACGGTACGAATTCTCTAAGAGGTTAGTCCAGTTACGGCACTAGCTTTTTAATAGGAAAGGGTGTCCTACTACCTTGAAATTATCTCTTTTGCAGACAAATAACCTTTCTCTCTAACAAGATAAATGTTAGACTGGCGTATTGTTGCGTTTGCAACCGCAAAGAATGTAGATTAAGATGAAGAGAAAAATGATATAAGCAATATACGTGTCACGAACTCACAAACTCACAGCAATAGATATTAACTCATTCGGCTTCCATAACCCCAACAGAGAAGTTTAGTTACCCATGAATGCGAAGGTAATCACAATTGACATTGTTAATATACCACAATAAAGATGAATTTCGTGTAGCACAACTGTGGTAGGCATTAGGCGTGATTTCTTGCAAAGTAACGTTTCTCTTGTTGCGGAAATTAAGAATTGAATAGATGAATGAAAAAATAGAATTAATAGAAGAGTAATTGTTTTGATGGATGGATGGATGGTGGATGGTGAATGGTTGATGGTGAGGGATGAATAAAAATCTCTAGCATGATAGGGTATTTATAATACCCATATCCTAATCCTACTAGGTAAAAGAAATATCTAACCAAATCCTACTAGGCTAATGAAATACTTAACCCAATTGTACAAGGTTAATGTAACATTCTCCTAATCCAAATAAACTAATGAAATACTTAACCCAATTGTACTAGGTTAATGTATCATTATCCAAATCCTAATTAGTTACTGCAAGTCCCCAAAGTCTTCAGAAATGCTGTTTTAGCCTGGGACAGATTTTCCATGCAGCAGTTTTGGTCCAGGTCCCCAAAGTCTTTAGAAATGCTGTTTTAGCCCGGCATAGATTTTCCAAGCAGCAGTTTTGGTCCTTAGGCGTCCAAACTCCCTTTCCTTCCTTCGTGAGATTTCTTTTGCGTCAAGTAAGCCATAAAATGCTGAATTCTGCATCATTTATACCTGAAACTTTACTAATCATGTTCGTTAGCTCATTTATAGGAAAAAGGACTAAAAGTGCATGAAATATATAGTTTGTTCTCAAAACTAGGCTAAAATATGGGCAAAATATATTGATATAGGCGCGTAAATTTGCCTATCATCAGTGTTCTACGGTGCTACATCACAGGAAACTGACTTCGATCATGCCTACATTGCACTCGCCCTGAGACTGAGATGGCAGGTGGGTCAGGACCCAAACTGCACGTTTAGATGAGATACGGAGCCTGTGCACTCACAAAAAGGTCGCGTAATTTGTAAATGATAATTTTCATTGAGAAAATATTTTTTTACAAATATCATTTATTAAAATTCTAAAAATATGTAAAAATAAATCAAAAATAGAAAAAATATTTATAAAAATATGAAAAAATTAGGAAAATATTCTCAGCGCATGAACTAACCTTAAACCAACAATCGAGTGCATATTTGTACGTATAACGTAACGATATAAAATATTTAAATTTAAGGATATTAAATAAAAATTTTAAAAAAATATAAAAATAACGTGGGGTCATTAGAAAAATCGCCCAGAATGCAACGGATAAGTGACAACCCCAAAATATGCATATTAGAATGGAGTAGCCTTAAACCAACAATTTAGTGCGCATTTGTACGAATGACGTATAAAATATTTAAATTTAAAAATATTAAATAAAAAATTGAAAAGAAGGCAATGGGACATTACGAAAACTGCCATGACATATGAGGTAAAATTGAAATATATTTAAAATAAAACAATTAGAGCGGATATGTAGAAAAATGAGTATGAAACGGTGAGGAGGATGGATGAACATCAGGAAAATATTAGGATGATCGAACGTAGGTTTACGCTCGTTTAATTTTGCCACGGTGCATTAGTGCCTTAGTGCCATGGTGCCTTGGTGCCACGGTGCCACGGCGCCACGATGCCTTGGTGCCATGGCGCCATGCTGCCTTGGTGCCATGGTGCCACGGTGCTATGGTGCCACGGTGCATTGGTGCCACGTTGCCTTGGTGGCTTGGTGCCATGGCGCCAGGGTGACATGGCACCACGGTAGTGCCTTTTTGCGTTGGTTCCATGGTGCCACGATGCCCCGGTGCCATGGTGCCTTGGTGCCACGGCGCCATGGCGCCACGGTGCCGCGGTGCCATGGTGCCGCGGTGCCTTGCTGCCTTGGTGCCATGGTGCCTTGGTGCCTTGGTGCCATGGAGCCACGGTGGCAAGCTGCCTTGGTGCCATGGTGCCTGTGTGCCACGGTTCCTGTGTGCCACGGTACTATGGTGCCACGGAGCCTATGTGCCAAGCTACCTTGGTACCATGGTGCCTGTGTGACACGGTGCCATGGTACCATGGCGCCGCGCCGCCTTGGTGCCATGGTGCCGCGCCGCCTTGGTGCCATGGCGCCAAGGTGCCTAGGTGCCATGGCGCCATGGTGCCTTGGTGCCTTGGTGCCTTGGTTCCATGGTGCTACGGTACCTTAGTGCCATGGCGCCACGGTGCCTTGGTGCATTGGTGCCATGTTGCCACGGTACCTTGGTGCCATGGCGCTACGGTGCCTTGGTGCCATGGCGCCACGGTGCCTTGGTGCCTTGGTGCCATGGCGCCACGGTGCCTTGGTGCCATGGCGCCACGGTGCCTTGGTGCCTTGGTGACATGGCGCCACGGTGCCTTGGTGCCTTGGTGCCATGGCGCCACGGAGCCATGGTGCCTTGGTGCCTTGGTGCCATAACGCCACGGTGCCTTGGTGCCATGGCGCCACGGCGCCAAGCTGCCTTGGTGGCACGGTGCACGGATATCCAACTTGACAAAGACACCACAATGACAGGCCACTATACGTCCGTCGACATTCGTCATTGGAGGCGTCTCCAGCATTGCACTCGACGGTCATAAAACCTCTAATTGCGGCATGCCTCCATGCACCGACATTGTTCTCGGTCGTTCTGCTGTGCAGGTTTCAACAATTATCCTTCCGCAGGTTCACCTACGGAAACCTTATTACGACTTTTCCTTCCTCATAATGATAAGGTTCAATGGACTTCTCGAGACGTCGTGGGCAGCAAACCGCCTACGTCGCCGCGATCCAAAGATTTCACCGGATCATTCAATCGGTAGGAGCTACGGGCAGTGTGTACAAAGGCAGGGAGGTAGTCAACGCGAGCTGATGACTCGCGCTTACTAGGAATTCCTCGTTGAAGACCAACAATTTCAATGATCTATCCCCATCACCATGAAATTTCAAAGATTACCCGAGCTTGTCGGCCATGGCTATAAACTCGTTGAATAATCAGTGTAGTGCGCGTGTGGCCAAGAACATCTAAGGGTATCACAGACCTGATATTGCCTCAAACATACGCGGCCTAAAAGGCCGTAGTCCCTCTAAGAAGCTGGCCGCGATGGGATACCTCTGCATAGCTAGTTAGCAGGCTGAGGTCTCGTTCGTTAACGAAATTAACCAGACAAATCGCTCCACCAACTAAGAACGGCCATGCACCAACACCCATAAAATCAAGTAAGAACTCTCATTCTGTCAATCCTTACTATGTCTGGACTTGGTAAGTTTCCCCGTGTTGAGTCAAATTAAGCCGCAGGCTCCACTCTTGGTGGTGCCCTTCCATCAATTCCTTTAAGTTTCAGCCTTGCGACCATACTCCCCCCGAAACCCAAAAACTTTGATTTCTTATAAGGTGTCGGTGGAGTCCTAAAAGCAACATCCGCTGATCCCTGGTCGGCATCATTTATGGTTGAGACTAGGACGTTATCTGATCACCTTCGAACCCCCAACTTTCATTCTTGATTAATGAAAACATCCTTGGCAAATGCTTTCACAGTCGTTCGTCTTTCATAAATCCAAGAATTTCACCTCTGACTATGAAATACGAACTCCCCCAACTGTCCCTGTTAATCATTACTCCAATCCCGAAGGCCAACGTAATAGGACCGAAATCCTATAATGTTATCCCCTGAAAATGTATACAGAGCGTAGGCTTGCTTTGAGCACTCTAATTTCTTCAAAGTAACAGGCCGGAGGCACGACCCGGCCAGTTAAGGCAAGGAGCGCATCGCCGACAGAAGGGACGAGACGATCGGTGCACACCATAGGCGGACCGGCCGGCCCATCCCAAAGTCCAACTACGAGTTTTTTAACTGCAACAACTTAAATATTTGCTGTTGAAGCTGGAATTACCGCGGCTTGTGGCACCATACTTGCCCTTCAATGGATCCTCGTTAAGGGATTTAGATTGTACTCATTCCAATTACCAGACTCATTAAGCCCGGTATTGTTATTTATTTTCACTACCTCCTCGTGTCAGGATTGGGTAATTTGCGCGCCTGCTGCCTTCCTTGGATGTGGTAGCCGTTTCTCAGGCTCTCTCTCCGAAATCGAACCCTAATTCTCCGTCACCCGTCACCACCATGGTAGGCCACTATCCTTCCATCCAAAGTTGATAGGGCAGAAATTTGAATGATGCATCGCTGGCACGATGGTCGTACGATCCGTTGAGTTATCATGAATCATCGCAGCAATGGGCAGAACCCGCGTCGACCTTTTATCTAATAAATGCATCTCTTGCATAAGTCGGGGTTTGTTGTGCGTATTATCTCTAGAATTACTATGGTTATCCGAGTAGTAGATGCCATCAAACAAACTATAACTGATTTATTGAGCCATTCCCAGTTTCACAGTCTGAATTTGTTCATACTTACACATGCATGGCTTAATCTTTGAGAAAAGCATATGACTACTGGAAAGATCAACCAGGTAGCATTCTTAATCAACGTCGGCGTTGTATGAGCCCAGCCTGCCCGCGGGGGTGCGGACGGATTCAAGGTGAGCGCGATCGTCGTTTGCAAGGAGCGTCGTACGGGGCAGATAGGAGCCGATGAAGGCCCCATGCTCGCTGCATCTGCTGCATCTGAGAATGTGAACCGCCGCTCGCGGACCACGACATTGCACGACGAAGTAAGGGAGTCATGGGACGCGAGGGCGGCCTTTCGATTCGCCCCGCGCACGAAATGCGAAGGGCGATCGATAAAACTTGATAATGCCTGGGCATTAGGTATGCAGCAGAGGAAACCGACTTCGAGCAAGCCTACATTGCGCTTGCCCCACGACTAAGATGGCAGGTAGGTCAGGACGTCGCTGCTCGTGCAGGGATCCAACCTAACTGCACGTGCCGAACACAACTCATGCACCATGGGTCCAAATGCTCCGTCGATGCATGCCCGGCACCGGCCCCAACACCCGATAATAGATGCCGTGCGCTGCTGCCCATGCAGGTGTTACAAGGCTGAAGCAAGTCCCGCTTGACAAGATAGCCCGCCCGTGGGGGGAGCAGAGAAGATGAAAGCACGCCGAGGCTCATGCACGGGCGCCGCCCACACCGGCCGCCGTCGCTCGCTGCAGATTGGGCTCGGCCGCATGCGTGCAGCGCCTGGAGCTTGCCCCGAGAGAAGCATCCAGTACTCGTCGCTCGCACGAAAGCACCACCTCGTTTGAAGTCTAGCGCCAGCAGCCCTGTCGTGGACGATGCCATCGATAACCGACATGAGCGTACAATGAAGCGCCGCCGACGTTGCTACACGGGCACGGATGGCTTGCACGGACTGGCCATTCATGCTGCCATGCACCCACGCTGCTCACCGACATGGCCACTAAGAGCCTATGCCAACTACCGACAGTCGCCTTGAAGTGCCTTCAATACCTCTACCCCCCTTATATATGCTTAAAAAAAACCTAGTGACAGGAGTAGACATGATTTTGCCAGAGAATCATACCAGACATATGCAGATCCGAAATGCACGTTTTGATGAGATGCGGAGCCTGTGCACTCACAAAAAGGTCGCGTAATTTGTAAATGATAATTTTCGTTGAGAAAATATTTTTTTACAAATATCATTTATTAAAATTCAAAAAATATGTAAAAATAAATCAAAAATAGAAAAAATATTTATAAAAATATGAAAAAAATTAGGAAAATATTTTCAGCGCATGAACTAACCTTAAACCAACAATCGAGTGCACATTTGAACATATAACGTAACGATATAAAATATTTAAATTTAAGGATATTAAATAAAAATTTTAAAAAAATATAAAAATAACGTGGGGTCATTGGAAAATTGCCCAGAATGCAACGGATAAGTGACAACCCAAAAATATGCATATTAGAATGAAGTAGCCTTAAACCAACAATTGAGTACGTATTTGTACGACTGACGTAACGATATAAAATATTTAAATTTAAGGATATTAAATAAAATTTTTAAAAGAAGGCGACGGGACATTACGAAAACCGCCATGACATATGAGGTAACATTGAAATATATTTAAAATAAAAAATTAGAGCGGATATATATAAAAATGAGTATACAACTGTGAGGAGAATGGATGAACATCAGGAAAATATTAGGATGATCGAATGTAGGTTTACGCTCTTTTGATTTTGCACCGGTGCATTAGTGCCTTGGTGCCACGGTGCCACGACGCCACGGTTCCTTGGTGCCAGGGCGCCATGCTGCCTTGGTGCCATGGTGTCACGGTGCTATGGTGCCATGGTGCATTGGTGCCACGGTGCCTTGGTGCCTTGGTGCCATGGTGCCGTGGTGCCATGCCTTGGTGCGTTGGTGCCATGGTGCCATGATGCCCCGGTGCTATGGTACCGTGGTGCCACAGCGCCATGGTGCCACGGTGCTGCGGTGCCATGATGCCGCGGTGCCATGGTGCCGCGGTGCCTTGCTGCCTTGGTGCCATGGTGCCATGGTGCCTTGGTGCCTTGGTGCCATGGCGCCACGGTGCCAAGCTGCCTTGGTGCCATGGCGCCACGGTGCCAAGCTGCCTTGGTGCCATGGTGCCTGTGTGCCATGGTGCCATGGTGCGACGGTGCCTGTGTGCCAAGCTTCCTTGGTACCATGGTGCCTATATGACACGGTGCCATAGTGCCACGGCTCCGCGCCGCCTTGGTGCCATGGCGCCAAGATGCCAAGGTGCCATGGCGCCATGGTGCCTTGGTGCCTTGGTGCCATGGCGCCACGGTGCCTTGGTGCCATGGTGCCATGGCGCCACAGTGCAATGGCGCCACGGCGCCATGGTGCCACGGTGCCTTCGTGCCTTGGTGCCCTAGTTCCATGGCGGCACGGAGCCATGGTGCCTTGGTGCCTTGGTGCCATGGCGCCACGGTGCCTTGGTGCCAAGGCGCCACGGTGCCAAGCTGCCTTGGTGCCACAGTGCACGGATATCCAACTTGACAAAGACACCACCATGGAAGGCCACTATACGTCCGTCAATGTTCGTCATTGGAGGCGTCTCCAGCATTGCACTCGACGGTCACAAAAACCTCTAATTGCGGCATGCCTCCACGCACCGACATTGTGGAGCCACGGTGCATTGGTGCCATAATGCCACGGTGCTATGGTGCCATGGTGCGTTGGTGCCACGGTGCCTTGGTGCCTTGGTGCCATGGTGCCACGGTGCCATGGCACCACAGAAGTGCCTTGGTGCGTTGGTGCCACGATGCCCCGGTACCATGGTGCCGCGGTGCCACGGTGCCTTGGTTCCATCGTGCCGCGGTGCGTTGATGCCGCGGTGCCATGGTGCGTTGCTGCCTTGGTGCCATGACGACACGGTGCCAAGCCGCCTTGGTGACATGGTGCCTGTGTACCATGGTGCCACGGTGCCATGGTGCCACGGTGCTATGGTGCCACGGTGCCTGTGTGACATGGTGTCATGGAGCCATGGCACCGCGCCGCCTTGGTGCCATGGCGCCAAGGTTCCATGTCGCCATGGTGCCTTGGTGCCATGGCACCACGGTGCCTTGGTGCCTTGGTGCCATGGTGCCATGGTGCCACGGTGCCATGGCGCCACGGTTCCATGGTGCCACGGTACCATGGCGCCATGATGCCACGGTGCCATAGTGCCACGGTGCCTTGGTGCCTGTATGCCAAGCTGCCTTGGTGCCATGGTGCCTGTGTGCCATTGTGCCATGGTGCCATGGCGCCGCGCCGCCTTGGTGCCTTGGAGCCAAGGTGCCTAGGTGCCATGGCGCCATGGTGCCTTGGTGCCTTGGTGCTATGGCGCCACGGTGCCTTGGTGCCATGGTGCCATGGCGCCACGGTGCCATGACGCCATGGTGCCATGGCGCCACGGTACCTTGGTGCCTTGGTGCCATGGTGCCACGGTGCCTTGGTGCCTTAGTACCTTGGTGCCATGGCGCCACGGAGCCATGGTGCCTTGGTGCGTTGGTGCCATGGCGCCACAGTGCCTTGGTGCCATGGCGCCACGGTGCCAAACTGCCATGGTGGCACGGTGCACGGATATCCAACTTGACAGAGACACCACCATGGCAGGCCACTATACGTCCGTCGACGTTCGTCATTGGAGGCGTATCCAGCATTGCACTCGACGGTCACAAAAACCTCTAATTGCGGCATGCCTCCACGCACCGACGTTGTTCTCGGCGCTTTGCTGAGCACTTCTGTCGCACTCCGAATCACAAAATCCTCCAGTTGTGATGCCATTGTTTTTCGCGAAAGGCCACTTGATATCGTATGCTTAACTGTTTGGAATGGAACGCACATGACGCTTGGCTAACTCGTGTGAGGTGAGCTCGCAACACTTGGTGTGATTTTTCAATGACGAATGCACGAACCTCCTTTAGAGACGGGCGGCAGTGTGGTTGGATTGGATGGGGAGGGACGAACCAGAGCGACAAAGGGCTGAATCTCAGTGGATCGTCGCAGTAAGGCCACTCTACCACTTACAATACCCCATCGTCGCCGCGATCCAAACATGTCACCGGATCATTCAATCGGTAGGAGTAACGGGAAATGTGTACAAATGGCAGGGACATAGTCAGCGCGAGCTGATGACTCGCGCTTACTAGGAATTCCTCGTTGAAGACCAACAATTTCAATGATCTATCCCCATCACCATGAAATTTCAAAGATTACCCGAGCCTGTCGGCCAAGGCTATAAACTCGTTGAATACATCAGTGTAGTGCGCGTGCGGCCCAGAGCATCTAAGGTCATCACAGACCTGCTATTGCCTCAAACTTCCATGGCCTAAAAGGCCGTAGTCCCTCTAAGAAGCTGGCCTCGAAGGGATACCTCTGCGTAGCTAGTTAGCAGGATGAGGTCTCGTTCGTTAATGTAATTAACCAGACAAATCGCTCCACCAACTAAGAACGGTTATGCACCACCACCCATAGAATCAAGGAAGAGCTCTCAGTCTGTCTATCCTTACTATGTCTGGATCTGGTAAAATTCCCCGTGTTGAGTCAAGTTAAGCCGCAGGCTCCACTTGTGGTGGTGCCCTTCCGTCAATTCCTTTAAGTGTCAGCCTTGTGACCATACTCCCCCCGGAACCCAAAAACTTTGATTTCTCATAAGGTGCCGGTGGAGTCCTAAAAGCAACATCCGCTGATCCCTGGTCAGCATCGTTTATGG
>CM061561.1:285532133-285549633 GCA_030864225.1 Capsicum baccatum var. pendulum | reverse complement strand
GATGTAACGATATAAATATTTAAATTTAAGGATATTAAATAAAAATTTGAAAAGAAGGAAACGGGACATTACGAAAATCGCCAAGACATATGAGGTAACATTGAAATATATTTAAAATAAAAAAATTCGAGTGGATAAATAGAAAAATGAGTATGCAACGATGAGGAGGATGGATGAACGTCAGGAAAATATTAGGATGATCGAACGTAGGTTTACGCTCTTTTGATTTTGCCACGGTGTGTTAGTGCCTTGGTGCCATGGTGACTTGGAGCCACGGTACCACGGCGTCACGGTGCCTTGGTGCCATGGCGCCATGCTGCCTTGGTGCCATGCTGCCACGGTGCTATGGTGCCACGGTACATTGGTGCCACGGTGCCTTGGTGCCTTGGTTCCATGGTGCCACGGTGACATGGCACCACGGCAGTGCCTTGGTGCGTTGGTGCCATGGTGCCATGATTCCCCGAGGCCATGGTGCCGCGGTGCCACGGCGCCATGGCGCCATAGTGCCTTGGTGCCATGGTGCTGCGGTGCCATGGTGCCGCGGTGCCTTGGTGCCATGGTGCCTTGGTGCATTGGTACCATGATGCCACGGTGCCAAGCTTCCTTGGTGCCATGGTGCCTGTGTTCCATGGTGCCATGGTGCCACGGTGCCTGTGTGCCACGGTGCTTAGTGTGCCAAGTTGCCTTGGTGCCATGGCGCCAAGGTGCCTAGGTGCCATGGCGCCATGGTGCCTTGGTGCATTGGTGCCATGGCGCCACGGTGCCTTGGTGCCATGGCGCCACAGAGCCATGGCGCCTTGGTGCCTTGGTGCCATGGATCCACGGTGCCTTGCTTCCATGGCGCCATGGAGCCATAGTGCCAAGATGCCTTGGTGCCACAGTGCACGGATATCCAACTTGACAAAGACACCACCATGGCAGGCCACTATACGTCCATCGACGTTCGTCATTGGAGGCGTCTCCAACATTGCACTCGACGGTCACAAAAACCTCTAATTGCGGCATGCCTCCATGCACCGACGTTGTTCTCGGTGATTTGCTGAGCACTTATGCCGCACTCCGAATCGCGAAAATCCTCTAGTTGCGATGCCGTTACTTTTCGTGAAAGGCCACTTGATATCATATGCTTAACTATTTGGAATGGAACTTATGCGACTCTTGGCTAACTCGGGTGAGGTGAGATCGCAACACTTGGTGGGATTTTTCAAGGACGAATGCACGAACCTCCTTTGGAGACGGGCGACAGGGTGGTTTGATTGGATGGGAAGGATGAACAGGAGCGACAAAGGGCTGAATCTCAGTGGATCCTGGAAGCAAGGCCGGTCCCAACAGGTATGCTCACACTCGAATCCTTCTCAGAAGATCAAGGTCGGTCGGCAGTGCATTCCTCAGGGGGATCCCACCAATCAACTTTCTTACGCCTTACGGGTTTACTCGCCCGTTGACTCGCACACATGTCAGACTCCTTGGTCCGTGTTTTAAGACGGGTCGAATGGGGAGCCCACAGGCCAACGTCCGGAGCGTGCAGATGCCGAAGCATGCCGGAGGCGCGCTCTGCCTGCCACAATCTAGGATACGGCATTCCACGAGCATATCGAGAGCCTGGGCTTTGGCCGCCCCCCAATCCACGCTGGTCCACGACCCGGGTCAATCGGCGTACCGACTCGTTGTCGTTCCACATCCGATCGGGGCACATCGCCGGCCCCTATCCGCTTCCCTCCTGGTAATTTCAAGCACTCTTTGACTCTCTTTTCAATGTCCTTTTCATCTTTCCCTCGCGGTACTTGTTTGCTATCGGTCACTCGTCCGTATTTAGCCTTGGATGGAATTCACCGCCCGATTTGGGCTGCATTCCCAAACAATACGACTCGTAGACAGCGCCTCGTGGTGCGACAGGGTCCGGGCACTACGGGGATCTCACCCTCTCCGGCGCCCCCTTGAAGGGGACTTGGGCCCGGTCCGCCGCTGAGGACACTTCTCTAGACTACAATTCGGATGACGGAGCCGCCTGATTCTAAGCCTGCGCTATTCCCGATTCGCTCGCCTTTACTAAGGGAATCCTTGTAAGTTTCTTTTCCTCCGCTTATTGATATTCTTAAACTCAACAGGTAATCCCTCCTGACCTGGGGTCGCGGTAGGAGCGCCTGACTGCGAAAGGGTCCAGGAGTCCAGACGTGCGACGGGCCGTAGCCACGACGACAAAGAGAGTTGAGTTGCAACCACCACTTGCCACGACGTCCGTCGATGTGGACTCGCATTTAGGCCAGCCACGAGCTCGAGGTGTACACGAGGCCAGTATCCGCCCCACGACGATAGCGCAGCCCGTGATTTAGGCACGATGCGAGGGGGCGACGCGATGCGGGCAGTGATCCTTCCGCTCCACTCGGGCTCGCGCCCAAGGTTTTGCAGTGACCGCCACACCCTCCTACTTATCGGGGCCTGGCACTTGCCCCGACGGCCGTAAGCTCCATCCATTTTCGATGCTACTTGATTCGGCAGGTGAGTTGTTACACACTCCTTAGCGGATTTCGACTTCCATGACCACCGTCCTGCTGTCTTAATCTACCAACACCCTTTATGGGATCTAGGTTAGCGTGCATTTTGGCACCGTAACCCGACTTCCGGTTCATCCCGCATCGCCAGTTCTGCTTACCAAAAATGGCCCACTCGGAGCTCTTGATTCCATGGCGCGGATCAACAAAGAAGTCGCGCCGTCCTACCTATTCAAAGTTTGAGAATAGTTTGAGGGAGTTGTGTCCCCGAGGCCTCTAATCATTGGCTTTACCCGATAGAACTCGCACGCGAGCTCCAGCTATCCTGAGGGAAACTTCGGAGGGAACCACCTACTAGACGGTTCGATTAGTCTTTTGCCACAATTCCCAAGTCAGATGAACAATTTGCACGTCAGTATCACTGCTGGCCTCCACTAGAGTTTCCTCTGGCTTTGCCCCGCTCAGGCATAGTTCACCATCTTTCGGGTCCCGACAGGTATGATCACACTCGAACCCTTCTCAGAAGATCAAGGTCGGTCGGCGGTGCACCCGTTGGGGGGATCCCACTAATCAGCTTCCTTGCGCCTTACGGGTTTACTCGCCCGTTGACTCACACAATGGCAGACTCCTTGGTCCGTGTTTCAAGACGGGTCGAATGGGGTGCCCACAGGCCAGCGTCTGGAGCGCACAGATGTCGAAGCACACCAGAGGTGCGCACTGCCTGCCACAATCAAGGAGATGGCATTGCACGAGTGTATCGAGAGCCCGGGCATTGGCCTCCCCCCCAATCCACGCTGATCCACGCCCCAAGTCGATCGGCGTACCGGCTCGTCGTCGTTCCACATCCGACCGGGGTGCATCGTCGGCCCCCATCCGCCTCCCTCCTGACAATTTCAAGCACTCTTTGAATCTCTTTACAAAGTCCTTTTCATCTTTCCATCGCGGTACTTGTTCGCTATCGATCTCTCGCCCGTATTTAGACTTGGATGGAATTCACCGCCCAATTTGGGCTGCATTACCAAACAACCCGACTCATAGATATCGCCTCGTGGTGTGACAGTTTCAGGGCACGACGGGGCTCTCACCCTCTCCGGCGCCCCCTTCCATGGGACTTGGGCCCGGTCCGCTGATGAGGATGCTTCTCCAGACTACAATTCGGACGACGGAGCCGCCCGATTCTAAGGCTGGGCTATTCCCGATTCGCTCGCCGTTACTAAGGGAATCCTTGTAAGTTTCTTTTCCTCCGCTTATTGATATTCTTAAACTCAACGAGTAATCCCGCTTGACCTGCGGTCGCGGTCGGAGCGCCTGAGCGCGAAGGGGTCTAAGAGTCCGGACGCGCGACGGGCCAGAGCCGCGACGGCAAAGAGAGTTGAGTTGGAACCACCACTTGCTGCGACGTCCGTCGACGTGGACTCGTATTTAGGCCAGACGCGATCTCGAGGCTCACGAGAGGCCAGTATCCACCCCACGACGACAGCGCCCCCTGTGATTGAGGCACGATGCGAGGGGGCGACACGATGAGTGATGCCCAGGCAGACGCGCCCTCGGCCTAACGGCTTCAGGCGCAACTTGCGTTCAAAGACTCGATGGTTCACGGGATTCTGCAATTCATACCTAGTATCGCATTTCGCAACGTTCTTCATCGATGTGAAAGCCGAGATATCCATTGCCGAGAGTCGTTTTCATTTACAGAAGAAGCAATGGTCCCCCCGATGCATGCTGCGGACGGGGCGCGAGGGGAAGGCTATCGATTCAAGTATTCCTTGGTTCTTTCTGCGCCGAGGTTCATTGGTCGCCTGCCACGCACGCCCCATGATTGAGGCACGATGCGAGGGGGCGACACGATGAGTGACGCCCAGGTAGACGCGCCCTCGGCCTAATGGTTTCGGGCGCAACTTGCATTCAAAGACTCAATGGTTCACGGGATTTTGCAATTCATATCTAGTATCGCATTTCGTAACGTTCTTCATCGATGCGAGAGCCGAGATATCCATTGCCGAGAGTCATTTTTATTTACAGAAGAAGCACAGGTCCCCCCGATGCATGCCGCAGACGGGGCGCGAGGGGAAGGCTATCAATCCAAGTATTCCTTGGCGCTTTCTACGCCGGGGTTTGTGGATCGCCCGCCGCGCGCGCTGGGGACAGGTGTAGGTGCTCGTGCGGAGTGCCAGAGCACCCCGCCCGCGCAGACTCCCCAGTTGTTAAAAACATTCACGGGGTCGTTCTGCTGTGCAGGTTTTGACAATGATCCTTCCGCAAGTTCACCTATGGAAACCTTGTTACGACTTCTCCTTCCTCTAAATGATAAGGTTCAATGGACTTCTCGCGACGTCGCGGGCAGCAAACAACCCACTTTGCCGCGATCCAAAAATTTCACCGGATCATTCAATCGGTAGAAGCGACGGGCGGTGTGTACAAAGGGCAGGGACGTAGTCAACGCGAGCTGATGACTCACAGTTACTAGGAATTCCTCGTTGAAGATCAACAATTTCAATGATCTATCCCCATAACGATGAAATTTCAAAGATTACCCGAGCCTGTCGGCCAAGGCTATAAAGTCGTTGAATACATCAGTATCGTGCGCGTGCGGCCCAGAACATCTAAGGGCATCACAGACCTGTTATTGCCTCAAACTTCCGCGGCCTAAAAGGCCGTAGTCCTTCTAAGAAGCTGGCCGTGAAAGGATACCTCCGCATAGCTAGTTAGCAGGCTGAGGTCTCGTTAGTTAACGGAATTAACCAGACAAATCGCTCCACCAACTAAGAATGGCCATGCACCAATACCCATAGAATCAAGAAAGAGCTCTCATCCTGTCAATCCTTACTATGTCTGGACCTGGTAAGTTTCCCCGTGTTGAGTCAAATTAAGCCGCAGGCTCCGCTCTTGGTGGTGCCCTTCCATCAATTCCTTTAAGTTTCAGCCTTGCGACCATACTCCCCCCGGAACCCAAAAACTTTGATTTCTCATAATTCTCCGGTGGAGTCCTAAAAGCAACATTCGCTGATCCCTGGTCGGCATCGTTTATGGTTGAGACTAGGACGGTATCTGATCACCTTCGAACCCCCAACTTTCGTTCTTGATTAATGAAAACATCCTTGTCAAATGCTTTCGCAGTTGTTCGTCTTCCATAAATCCAAGAATTTCACTTCTGACTATGAAATACGAATGCCCCCAAATGTCCCTGTTAATCATTACTCCGATCCCGAAGGCCAACGTAATAGGACCTAAATCCTATAATGTTATCCCATGCTAATGTATACAGAGCGTAGGCTTGCTTTGAGCACTCTAATTTCTTCAAAGTAACAGCGCCGGAGGCACGACCCGACCAATTAAGGCAAGGAGCGCATGGCCGACAGAAGGGACGAGACGATTGGTGCACACCATAGGCGGACCGGCTGGCCCATCCCAAAGTCCAACTACGAACTTTTTAACTGGAACAACTTAAATTTACGCTATTGGAGCTGGAATTACCAGGGCTGCTGGCACCATACTTTCCCTCCAATGGATCCTCGTTAAGGGATTTAGATTGTACTCATTCCAATTACAAGACTCATTGAGCCCGGTATTTTTATTTATTTTCACTACCTCCCCGTGTCAGGATTGGGTAATTTGTGCGCCTGCTGCCTTCCTTGGATGTGATAGCCGTTTCTCAGGCTCTCTCTCCAGAATCGAACCCTAAGTCTTCGTCACCCGTCACCACCATGGTAGGCCACTATCCTACCATCGAAAGTTGATAGGGCAGAAATTTGAATGATGCATCATCGGTACGATGGTCGTGCGATCCGTCGAGTTATCATGAATTATCTCAGCAACGGGCAGAGCCCGCATCGACCTTTTATAAAATAAATGCATCTCTCCCAGAAGTCGGGGTTTTTTGCGCGTATTAGCTCTAGAATTACTATGGTTATCCGAGTAGTAGATACCATCAAACAAACTATAACTGATTTAATGAGCCATTCGCAGTTTCACAGTCTGAATTTGTTCATACTTACACATGCATGGCTTAATCTTTGAGACAAGCATATAACTAATGGAAAGATCAACCAGGTAGCATTCTTCATCGATGTCGGCGTCGCATGAGCCCGGCCTGCCCGCGAGGGCATGGACGGATTCAAGGTGAGCGTGACCGTCGTTTGCAAGGAGCGTCATATGGGGCAGATAGGAGCCGATGAAGGCCCCATGCTCGTACGACGAAGTGAGGGAGTCGTGGGACACGAGGGCGGCCTTTCGATTCGCCCCGCACACGAAATGCGAGAGGCGAAGGGCGATTGATAAAACTTGATAATGCCTGGGCATTAGGTATGCAGCACAGGAAACCGACTTCGAGCAAGCCTACATTACGCTTGTCCCACGACTGAGATGGCAGGTGGGTCAGGACGTCGCTGCTCGAGCAGGGATCCAACCTAACCGCACGTGTCGAACACAACTCAAGCACCGTGCGTCCAAATGCTCCGTCGATGCACGCCCGACACCGGCCCCAAAGCCCGACAATAGATGCCGTGCGCTTCTGCCCATGCGGGGGTTGCAAGGCTGAAGCAATTCCCGCTTTACAAGATAGCCCGCCTGTGGGGGGAGCAGAGGAGATGAAAGCACGCCGAGGCTCATGCACGGGCGCCGCCCACACCGGCCACCAGCGCTCACCACGGATTGGGCTCGACCGCATGCGTGCAGCGCCTGGAACTTGCCCCGAGAGTAGCATCCAATACTCGTCGCTCGCACGAAGGCCCGCCTCGTCCGAAGTCTAGCGCCAGCAGCCCCGTCGTGGACAACGCCACTGATTACCGACACGAGCGTACAATGAAGCCCCGCCGATGTTGCTACACCGGCACAGACAGCTCACAAGGACTAGCCATGCATGCTGCCATGCGCCCACACTGCTCGCCAACATGGCCACTGAGCGCCTATGCCAACTACCGACAGTCGCCTTGAAGTGCCTTCAACACCTCTACCCCACTTATATATGCTTAAAAAAAAACCCAAGTGACAGGAGTAGACATGATTTTGCCAGAGAATCATACCAGACATATGCAGACTCAAACTACACATTTTGATGAGATATAGAGCCTGTGCACTCACAAAAAGGTCGCGTAATTTGTAAATGATAATTTTCGTTGAGAAAATATTTTTTTACAAATATCATTTATTAAAATTCAAAAAATATGTAAAAATAAATCAAAAATAGAAAAAATATTTATAAAAATATGAAAAAAATTAGAAAAATATTCTCAGCGCATGAACTAACCTTAAACCAACAATCGAGTGCATATTTGTACGTATAACGTAACGATATAAAATATTTAAATTTAAGGATATTACATAAAAATTTTTAAAAAATATAAAAATAACGTGGGGTCATTAGGAAAATCGCTCAGAATGCAACGGATAAGTGACAACCCCAAAATATGCATATTAGAATGAAGTAGCCTTAAACCAACAATTGAGTGCGTATTTGTTCGACTGATGTAACGATATAAAATATTTAAATTTGAGAATATTAAATAAAAATTTGAAAATAAGGCGATGGGACATTACTAAAACCGCCACGACATATGAGGTAACATTGAAATATATTTAAAATAAAACAATTAGAGAGGATATGTAGAAAAATGAGTATGCAACGGTGAGGAGGATAGATGAAGGTCAGGAAAATATTAGGATGATCGAACGTAGGTTTACGCTCTTTTGATTTTGCACCGGTGCGTTAGTACCTTGGTGCCACGGTGCCCCAGCGCCACGGTGCCTTGGTGCCATGGCGCCATGCTGCATTGGTGCCATGGTGCCACGGTGCTAGGGTGCCACGGTGCCTTGGTGCCACAGTGCCTTGGTGCCTTGGTGCCATGGTGCCACAGTGCCATGGCACCACGGCAGTGCCTTGGTGCATTGGTGCCATGGTGCCACGATGCCCTGGTGCCATGGTGCCGCGGTGCCACGGTGCCGCGGTGCTAAGGTGCCGCGGTGCCTTGCTTTCTTGGTGCCATGGTGCCTTGGTGCCTTGGTGCCATGGCGCCACGGTGCCATGGAGTCACGGTGCCATGGCGCCACGGTGCCTTGGTGCCATGGCACCACGGAGCCATAGTGCCTTGATGCCATGGGGCCACGGTGCCTTGGTGCCAAGGCGCCACGGTGCCAAGCTACCTTGGTGCAACGGTGCACGGATATCCAACATGACAAAGACACCACCATGGCAGGCCACTATACGTCCGTCGACGTTCCTCATTGGAGGCGTCTCCAGCGTTGCATTCGACGGTCACAAAAACCTCTAATTGCGGTATGCTTCCATGCACCGACATTGTGGAGCCACGGTGCATTGATGCCATGGTGCCACGGTGCTGTGGTGCCATGGTGCGTTGGAGCCATGGTGCCTTGGTTCCATGGTGCCACGGTGCCATGGCACCACGGCAGTGCCTTGGTGCATTGGTGCCATGGTGCCACGATGCCCCGGTACCATGGTGCCGTGGTGGTACGGCGCTATGCCGCCACGGTGCCACGGTGCCATGGTGTCGCGGTGCCTTGCTGCCGCGGTGCCATGGTGCCATGGTGCGTTTGTGCCTTGGTGCCATGGCGCCACGGTGCCAAGCTGCCTTGGTGACATGGTGCCTGTGTGCCATGGTGCCACGGTGCCATGGTGCCACGGTGCCTGTGTGCCAAGCTACCTTGGTGCCATGGTGCCTGTGTGACACGATGCCATGGTGCCATGGCGCCGCGCCGCCTTGGTGCCATGGCGCCAAGGTGCCTAGGTGCCATGGAGCCATGGTGCCTTGGTGCCATGGCGCCACGGTGCCTTGGTGCCTTGGTTCCATGGTGCCCTGGCGCCACGGTGCCATGGCGCCACAGTGCCATGGCGCCAGGATGCCACGGTGCCTTGGTGCCTGTGTACCAAGCTGCGTTGGTGCCATGGTGCCTGTGTGACACGGTGCCATGGTGCCATGGCGCCGCGCCGCCTTGGTGACATGTCGCCAAGGTGCCTAGGTGCCATGGTGCCTTGGTGCCTTGGTACCTTGTTCCCATGGCGCCACGATGCGATGGTGCCACGGTGCCTGTGTCCCAAGCTGCCTTGGTGCCATGGTGAGTGTGTGACACGGTGCCATGGTGCCATGGCGCCGCGCCGCCTTGGTGCCATGGCGCCAAGGTGCCTACGTGCCATGGCGCCATGGTTCCTTGTTGCCATGGCGCCATGGTTCCTTGTTGCCATGGCGCCACGGTGCCTTGGTGCCTTGGTACCATGGTACAATGGCACCACGGTGCCATAGCGCCACAGTGCCATGGCGCCACAATGCCACGGTGCCATGGCGTCACGGTGCCTTGGTGCCTGTGTACCAAGCTGTGTTGTTCCCAAGGTGCCTGTGTGACACGGTGCCATGGTGCCATGGCGCCGCGCCGCCGTTGTGCCATGTCTCTAAGGTGCCTAGGTGCTATGGTGCCTTGGTGCCTTGGTGACAAAAACCTCTAATTTCGGCATGCCTCCACGAACCGATGTTGTTCTCGGCGCTTCGCTGAGCACTTATGCCATACTCCGAATGGCAGAAATCCTCCAGTTACGATGTCGTTGTTTTTCACGAAAGGCCACTTGATATCGTATGCTTAACTGTTTGAATGGAACGCATGCGACGCTTGGCTAACTCTAGTGAGGTGAGCTCGCGGCACTTGGTGGGATTTTTCAAGGACGAATGCACGAACCTCCTTTGGAGACGGGCGGTAGGGTGGTTGGATTGGATGGGGAGGGACAAACCGGAGCGACCAAGGGCTGAATCTCAGTGGATAGTCGCAGTAAGGCCACTCGGCCACTTACAATACCCCGTCGCGTATTTAAGTTATCTGCAAAGTATTCTGCCTGCCGCTCGATGGAAATTGTACTTCAAGGCGGCCGCCGCGACCATTCCGCCATGGCGGCTTAGCCAATGACACGTTCCCTTGTGGGCCGAGGCCCCTACTGCGGGTCAGCAAGTAGACGGCGGGCGCATGCATCGCTTCGAGCCCGGATTCTGACTTAGAGGCATTCAGTCATAATCCAGCACACGGTAGCTTCGCGCCACTGGCTTTTCAACCAAGCGCAATGACCAATTATCTGAATCAACAGTTCCTCTCGTACAGGGTTGAATTACTATTGCGACACTGTCACCCGTAGGGTAAAACTAACCTGTCTCATGACGGTCTAAACCCAGCTCATATTCCCTATTCGTGGGTGAACAATCCAACACTTGGTGAATTCTTCTTCACAATGATAGGAAGATCTAACATCGAAGGATCAAAAAGCAACGTCGCTATGAACGCTTGGCTTCCACAAGCCAGTTATCCCTGTGGTAACTTTTCTGACACCTCTAGCTTCAAATTCCGAAGGTTTAAAGGATCGTTAGGCCACGCTTTCACGGTTTGTATTCGTACTGGAAATCAGAATAAAAAGATCTTTTACCCTTCTGTTCCGCATGAGATTTCTGTTCTCGTTGAGGTCATCTTAGGAGACCTGCATTATCTTTTAACAGATGTGCCGCCCCAGCCAAACTCCCCACCTGACTATGTCTTCCGCCCGGATCGGCCCGCAGAGCGAGCCTTGGGTCCAAAAAGTGGGGCAGTGCCCCACTTCCGATTCACGGAAGAAGTAAAATAATGTTAAAAGTAGTGGTATTTCACTTTTACCTTTCGGCTCCCACTTATACTACACCTCTCAAGTCATTTCACAAAGTCGGACTAGAGTCAAGCTCAACAGGGTCTTGTTTCCCCGCTGTTTTTGCCAAGCCCGTTCCCTTGGCTGTGGTTTTGCAGGATAGTAAACAGGGATAGTGGGAATCTCGTTAATCCATTCATGCGCGTCACTAGTTAGATGATGAGGCATTTGGCTACCTTAAGAGAGTCATAGTTACTCCCGACGTTTACCCGCGCTTGGTTGAATTTCTTCACTTTGACATTCAGAGCACTGGGCAGAAATCACATTGCGTGAGCATCCGTTGGGACCATCGCGATGCTTTGTTTTAATTAAACAGTCGAATTCCCCTTGTTCGTACCAGTTCTGAGTTGGCTGTTCGACGCATGGAGAAGGCCCCCGAAGGAACCGTTCCCAGTCCGTCCCCCGGCCGGCACGTGGCGACCCGCTCTCACCGCGAGAGCAGCTCGAGCAGTCCACTGACAGCCGACGGGTTCGGTACTGGGACCCCCATGCCCAGCCCTCAAAGCCAATCCTTTTCCAAAACTTATGAATCCATTTTGACGACTTTCCTTGCCTACATTGTTCCATCGACAAGAGGTTGTTCACCTTGAAGACCTGATGCGGTTATGAGTACGACCGGGTGTGGACGGCATTCGATCCTCTGGATTTTCAAGGGCCGCCGGGAGTGCATCGGACACCATGCGACATGCGGTGCTCTTCTAGCCGCTGGACCCTACCTCCGGCTGAGCCGATTCTAGGGTGGGCAGGCTGTTAAACAGAAAAGATAACTCTTCCTGAGGCTCCCGCCGATTTCTCCTGACTTTCTCATGTTGCCGTCGACCGCCACGTCTAGGTTAAGGAATGTTAACCCGATTCCCTTTCGGAGCTCGCACGAAACGCGCTATCTGTCAGGGTTTCCCCGACCCTTAGGATCGACTAATCCATGTGCAAGTGTCGTTCACATGGAACCTGTCCCCTCTTCGGCCTTCAAAGTTCTCATTTGAATATTTGTTACTACCACTAAGATCTGCACCGACGGCTGCTCCGCCTGGGCTCGCGCCCAAGGTTTTGCAGCGACCGCCACGCCCTCCTACTCTTCGGAGCCTGGCAATTGCCCCAACGGCTGGGTGTAAGTCGCGCATTTAAGCGCCATCCATTTTTTAGGCTAGTTGATTCGGCAAGTGAGTTGTTACACACTCCTTTGCCGATTTCGACTTCCATGACCACCGTCCTGCTGTCTTGATCGACCAATACCCTTTGTGGGATCTAGCATAGTGCACATTTTGGCATCGTAACCCGGCTTCTGGTTCATCCCGCATCGCCAGTTCTGCTTACCAAAAATTGCCCACTCGGAGCTCTTGATTCCGTGGTGCGGCTCAACGAAGCAGTCGCACCGTCCTACCTATTTAAAGTTTGAGAATAGTTTGAGGGTGTTGCGTCCCCCAGGCCTCTAATCATTGGCTTTACCCGATAGAACTCGCACGCGAATTCCAGCTCTCCTGAGGGAAATTTCGGAGAGAACCAGCTACTAGACGGTTCAATTAGTCTTTCACCCCTATACCCAAGTTAGACGAACAATTTACACGTCAGTATCGCAGCGGGCCTCCACCAGAGTTTCCTCTGGCTTCACCCCTCTCAGGCATAGTTCACCATCTTTTGGGTCCCTACAGGTATGCTCATACTCAAACCCTTCTCAGAAGATCAAGGTTGGTCGGTGGTGCACCCCTCGGGGGGATCCCACCAATCATCTTCCTTGCGCCTTACGGGTTTACTCGCCCGTTGACTCACACACATGTCAGACTCCTTGGTCCGTGTTTTAAGATGGGTCGAATGAGGATCCCACAGGCCAGCATCCGAAGTGCGCAGATGCCGAAGCACGCTGGAGGTTCACGCTGCCTGCCACAATCGAGGAGACGGCATTCCACGAGTATATCGAGAGCCCAGGCTTTAGCCGCCCCCCAATCCACGCTGGTCCATGCCCCGGGTCAATCGGCGTACCGGCTGCTCGCCGTTCCACATTCGACAGGGGCGTATTGCCGGCCACCATCCGCTTCCCTCCCGACAATTTCAAGAACTCTTTGACTCTCTTTTCAAAGTCCTTTTAATATTTACCTCGCGGTACTTGTTCGCTATCGATCTCTCGCCCGTATTTGGCCTTGGATGGAATTCACCGCCCGATTTTGGCTGCATTCCCAGACAACCCGACTCGTAGACAGCGCCTCATGGGGCGACAGGTTCCGGGCATGACCGGTCTCTCAGCCTCTTCGGTGCCCCCTTCGATGGGACTTGGGCCCGGTCTGCCGCTGAGGACGCTTCTCCAGACAACAATTCGGACGACGGAGCCGCCCGATTCTAAGGCTGGGCTATTCTAGATTCACTCATCGTTACTAAGGGAATCTTTGTAAGTTTCTTTTCCTCCGCTTATTGATATGCTTAAACTCAACGGGTAATCCCTCCTGACCTGGGGTCGCGGTCGGAGCGCCTGAGCACGAAGGGGTCCTGGAGTTCGGACGCGCGACGGGCCGTAGCTGTGACGGCAAAGAGAGTTGAGTTGCATCCACCACTTGACGCGACGTCCGTCGACGTGTACTCGCATTTAGGCCATCCACGAGCTCGAGGTGCATGGGAGGCCAGTATCCGCCCCGCGACAACAGCGCACCCCGTGATTGAGGCATGATGCGAGGGGGCAACGCGATGCGTGATACCCAGGAAGACGTGTCCTTGGCCTAATGGCTTCAGGCGCAAACTGCATTCAAAGACTCGATGGTTCACGGGATTCTGCAACTCACACCAACTATCGCATTTCGCAATGTTCTTCATCGATGCGAGAGCCGAGATATCCATTGCCAAGCTTATGACTCGCGCTTACTAGGAATTACTCGTTGAAGACCAACAATTTCAATGATCTATCCCCATCACGATGAAATTTCAAAGATTACCCGAGCATGTCGGCCAAGGCTATAAACTCGTTGAATACATCAGTGTAGTGCGCGTGCGGCCTATAACATCTAAGGGCATCACAGACCTGTTATTGCCTCAAACTTTCATGGCCTAAAAGGCCGTAGTCCCTCTAAGAAGCTGGCAGCGAAGGGATAACTCCGGATAGCTAGTTAGCAAGCTGAGGTCTCGTTCGTTAACGGAATTAACCAGACAAATCGCTCCACCAACTAAGAATGGTCATGCACCACCACCAATAGAATCAAGAAAGAGCTCTCAATTTGTCAATCCTTACTATGTCTAGACCTGGTAAGTTTCCCCGTGTTGAGTCAAATTAAGCCGCAGGCTCCACTCTTGGTGGTGCCCTTATGTCAATTTCTTTAAGTGTAAGCCTTGCGACCATACTCCCCCCGGAACCCAAAAACTTTGATTTTTCATAAGGTGCCGGTGGAGTCCTAAAAGCAACATCCGCTGATCCCTGGTCGACATCGTTTATGGTTGAGACTAGGACGGTATCTGATCGCCTTCGATCCCCCAACTTTCATTCTTGATTAATCAAAAAATCCTTGGCAAATGCTTTAGCAGTTGTTCGTCTTTCATAAATCCAAGAATTTCACCTCTGTCTATGAAATACGAATGCCCCCGACTGTCCCTGTTGATCATTACTCCAATCCTGAAGGCCAACATAATAGGACCGAAATCCAATAATGTTATCCCATGCTAATGTATACAGAGCGTAGGGTTGCTTTGAGCACTCTAATTTCTTCAAAGCAACAGCGCCGGAGGCACAACCCGGCCAGTTAAGGCCATGAGCGCATCTCCGACAGAAGGGACGAGACGATCGGTGCACACCATAGGCGAACCGGCCGGCCCATCCCAAAGTCCAACTGCGAGCTTTTTAACTACAACAACTTAAATATACGCTGTTGGAGCTGGAATTACCGCGGCTACTGGCACCAGACTCTCCCTTCAATGGATCCTCGTTAAGGGATTTAGATTGTACTCATTCTAATTACCAGACTCATTGAGCCCGGTATTGTTATTTATTGTCACTACCACCCCGTGTCATGATTGGGTAATTTACGCCCCTGTTGCCTTCCTTAGATGTGGTAGTCGTTTCTCAGGCTCCCTCTCCGGAATCGAACCCTAATTCTCCGTCACCCATCACCACCATGGTAGGCCACTATCCTACCATCGAAAGTTAATAGGGTAGAAATTTGAATTATGCATCGCCGGCACGATGGCCGTGTGATCCGTCGAGTTATCATGAATCATCGCAGCAACGGGCAGAGCCCACGTCAACCTTTTATCTAATAAATGCATCTCTTCCAGAAGTTGGGGTTTATTGCACGTATTAGCTCTAGAATTACTACGGTTATTTGAGTAGTAGATACCATCAAACAAACTATAACTGATTTAATGAGCCAATCGCAGTTTCATAGTCTCAATTTGTTCATACTTACATATGCATGGCTTAATCTTTGAGACAAGCATATGACTACTGGCAGGATCAACCAGGTAGCATTCCTCATCTACGTCGGCGTTGCATGAGCCCGGCCTGCCCACTGGGGCGCAGACGGATTCAAGGTGAGCGTGACCGTCGTTTACAAGGAGCGTCGTACAGCCCAGATAGGATCCAATGAAGGCCCCATGCCCGCTGCGTCTGCCACATTCGAGAATCCGAACCACTGTTCGCGGACCACGACATCGCACAATTAAGCGAGGAAGTCATGGCTTGCGAGGGCGGCCTTTCGATTCGCCCCGTGCACGAAATACGAGAGACGATGGGCGATCGATAAAACTTGATAATCCCTGGGCATTAGGTATGGAGCACAGGAAACCGACTTTGAGGAAGCCTACATTGCGCTTGCCGCGTGACTGAGATGGTAGGTGGGTCAGGACGTCGCTGCTCGAGCAGGGATCCAACCTAACCGCACGTGCTGAACACAACTCACGCACCGTACGTCCAAATGCTCCGTTGATGCACGCCCGACATCGTCCCTAACGCCCGACAATACATATCGTGCGCTACTGCACATGCAGATGTTGCAAGGCTGAAGCAAGTCCCGCTTGACACGATAGCCCGCCCGTGGGGGAAGCAGAGGAGATGAAGGCACGCCGAGGCTTATTCAGGGGCGCCGCTCACGCCGGCCGCCAGCGCTCGCCGCGGATTGGGCTCGGCTGCATGCGTGCAGCGCCTGGAGCTTGTCCCGAGAGCAGCATCCAATACTCGCCGCTCGTACGAAGGCACCGACTCGTTCGAAGTCTAGCGCCAGCAGCCCCGTCGTGGATAACGCCACCGATAATCGACACGAGCATACAATGAAGCGCCGCCGACATTGCTACATGGGCCCGGACGGCTCGCACGGACGAGCCATGCATGCTGCCATGCGCCCACGCTGCTCGCTGATATGGCCACTGAGCGCCTATGCCAACTACCGACAGTCGCCTTGATGTGCCTTCAACACCTCCACCCCCGTTATATATGCTTAAAAAAAAACCCAAGTGACAAGAGTAGACATGATTTTGCCAGAGAATCATACCAGACATATGCGGACCCAAACTGCACGTTTAGATGAGATACGGAGCCTGTGCACTCACAAAATGGTATCGTAATTTGTAAATGATAATTTTCATTGAGAAAATATTTTTTTACAAATATCATTTATTAAAATTCAAAAAATATGTAAAGATAAATCAAAAATAGAAAAAATATTTATAAAAATATGAAAAAATTAGGAAAATATTCTCAGCGCATGAACTAACCTTAAACAAACAATCGAGTGCATATTTGTACATATAACGCAACGATATAAAATATTTAAATTTAAGGATATCAAAAAAAAATTTTAAAAAAATATAAAAATAACTTGGGGTCGTTAGGAAAATCTCCCAGAATGCAACGGATAAGTGACAACCCCAAAATATGCATATTAGAATGAAGTAGCCTTAAACCAACAATTGAGTGCGCATTTGTACGAATGACGTAACGATATAAAATATTTAAATTTTAGGATATTAAATAAAAATTTAAAAAAAAGGCGACGGGACATTACGAAAACTGCCCCGACATATGAGGTAAAATTGAAATATATTTAAAATAAAAAAATTAGAGCGGATATGTAGAAAAATGAGCATGCAACGGTGAGGAGGATGGATGAACGTCAGGAAAATATTAGGTTGATCGAACGTAGGTTTACGCTCTTTTAATTTTGCCATGGTGCATTAGTGCCTTGGTGCCATGGTGCCTTGGTGCCACGGTGCCACGACGCCACGGTGCCTTGGTGCCATGGCGCCATGCTGCCTTGGTGCCATGGTGCCGCGGTGCTATGGTGCCACGGTGCCTTGGTGCCACGGTGCCTTGGTTCCTTGGTGCCATGGTGCAAGGGTGCCATGGCACCACGGCAGTGCCTTGGTGCGTTGGTGC
>CM061561.1:285524633-285527133 GCA_030864225.1 Capsicum baccatum var. pendulum | reverse complement strand
TTCATAAATCCAAGAATTTCACCTCTGACTATGAAATACGAATGCCCCCAACTGTCCCTGTTAATCATTAATCCGATCCCGAAGGCCAACGTAATAGGACCGAAATCCTATAATGTTATCCCATGCTAATGTATACAGAGCGTAGGCTTGCTTTGAGCACTCTAAATTCTTCAAAGTAATAGCGCCGGAGGCACGACCCGGACAGTTAAGGCCAGGAGCGCATCGCCGACAGAAGGGATGAGACGATCGGTGAATACCATAGGCGGACCGGCTGGCCCATCCCAAATTCCAACTATGAGCTTTTTAACTGCAACAACTTAAATATACGCTATTGGAGATGGAATTACCGCGGTTGTTGGCACCAAACTTGCCCTCCAATGGAAACTCTTTAAGGGATTTAGATTGTACTCATTCCAATTACCAGACTCATTGAGCCCGGTATTATTATTTATTTTCACTACCTCCCCATGTCAGGATTGGGTAATTTGCACGCCTGCTGCCTTCCTTGGATATGGTAGCCGTTTCTCAGGCTCCCTCTCAAGAATCGAACCCTAATTATCCGTCACCCATCACCACTATGGTAGGCCACTATCCTACCATCGAAAGTTGATAGGGCAGAAATTTGAATGATACATCACTGGCACGATGGCCGTGCGATCCGCCGAGTTATTATGAATCATCGCAGCAACGGGCAGTGCCCGCGTCGACCTTTTATCTAATAAATGCATCTCTTCCAGAAGTCGGGGTTTATTGCAGGTATTAGCTCTAGAAATACTATGGTTATCCGAGTAGTAGATACCATCAAACAAACTATAACTGATTTAATGAGCCATTCACAGTTTCACAGTCTGAATTTGTTCATACTTACACATGCATGGCTTAATCTTTGAGACAAGCATATGACTACTGGAAAGATCAACCAGGTAGCATTCCTCATCGACGTCGGCATCACATGAGCCCGGCCTGCCCACGGGGGCGTGGATGGATTTAAGGTAAGCGCGATCGTCGTTTGCAAGGAGCGTCGTATGGGGCAGACAGAGATGACTAAGGCCCCATGCTCGCTGCATCTGCCGCATCCGAGAATCTAAACCACCGCTCGTGGACGACGACATCGCACGATGAAGCGAGGGAGTCGTGGAACGTGAGGGCGACCTTTTGATTCGCCCCTCGCACGAAATGTGAGGGGTGAAGGGCGATTGATAAAACTTGATAATGCCTATTAGAGCGGATATGTAGAAAAATTAGTATGCAACGGTGAGGAGGATGGATGAACATCAAGAAAATATTAGGATGATAGAACGTAGGTTTATGCTCTTTTGATTTTGCACTGGTACGTTAGTGCCTTAGTGCCATGGTGCCACGGTGCCTTGGTGCCATAGAGCCATGCTGCCTTGGTGCCATGGGGCCACGGTGCCTTGGTGCCATGGCGCCACGGTGCCAAGCTGCCTTGGTGCCATGGTGCCTGTGTGCCACGGTGCCATGGTGCCACGATGCTTGTGTGCCATGGTGCTATGGTTCCAAGGTGCCTGTGTACCAAGCTGCATTGGTTCCATGGTGCCTGTATGACATGGTGCCATGGTGCCATGGCGCCGCGCCGCCTTGGTGCCATGGCGCCAAGGTGCCTAGGTGCCATGGAGCCATGGTGCCTAGGTGCCTTGGTGCCTTGGTGCCATGGCACCACGGTGCCTTGGTGCCAAGGCGCCACATTGCCGTGGCACCACGGTGCCTTGGTGCCATGGCGCCACGAAGCCATGGTGCCATGGCGCCATGGAGCCATGGTGCCTTGGTGCCATGGCACCACGGTGCTTTGGTGCGAAGGCGCCACGGTGCCAAGCTGCCTTGGTGCCATGGTGCATGGATATCCAACTTGACAAAGACACCACCATGGCAGGCCGCTATACGTCCGTTGACTGTCGTCATTGGAGGCGTCTCCAACATTACACTCGACAGTCACAAAAACCTCTAATTGTGGCATGCCTTCACGTACCGACGTTGTTGAGCCACGGTGCATTGGTGCCATGGTGCCACGGTGCTATGGTGCCATGGTGCGTTGGCGGCACGGTGCCTTGGTGCCATGGTGCCACGATGCCCTGGTGCCATGGTGCCGCGGTGCCATGGTGCCGCGTTGCCATGGTGCCACGGGGCCTTGATACCGCGGTGCTATGGTGCCATGATGCCTTGGTGCCTTGGTGCCATGGCGCCACGGTGCCAAGCTCCCTTGGTGACATGGTGCCTATTAGCCATGGTGCCACGGTGCCTATATGAAACAATACTATGGTGCCACGGTGCCTGTGTGCCAAGCTTCCTTGGTGCCATGAAGCCTGTGTGACATGGTGCCATGGTGCCATGGCGCCGTGCCTAAGTGCCATGGCGCCACGGTGCCTTGGTGCCATGGCGTCACGGTGCCTTGGTTCCTTGGTGCCATGGTGCCATGGCGCCATGGTGCCATGGCTCCACGATGCCATGGCGCCACGGTACCATGGCTCCACGATGCCATGGC
>CM061561.1:285504596-285506633 GCA_030864225.1 Capsicum baccatum var. pendulum | reverse complement strand
CCGTGCTTGGTTGAATTTCTTCACTTTGACATTCAGAGCACTGGGCAAAAATCACATTGCGTGAGCATCCGTGGGACCATCGCAATGCTTTGTTTTAAATAAACAGTCGGATTCCCCTTGTCCATACAAGTTCTGAGTTGGCTGTTCGACGCGCGGGCAAGGCCCCCGAAGGAATCGTTCCCGGTCCATCCCCTGGCCGGTACACGGCGAACCTCTCTCGTCGCGGGAGCAGCTCGAGCAGCCCACAGACAGCCGACGGGTTCGAGACTGGGACCCCCATGCCCAGCCCTTAGAGCCAATCTTTTTTCCAAACGTACGGATCCATTTTGCCGACTTTCCTTGCCTACATTATTCCATCGACCAGAGGTTGTTCACCTTGGAGACCTGATGCGGTTATGAGTACGACCGGGTGTGGACGACTTTCCCGTCTATGGACTTCAAAGTTCTCATTTTAATATTTGCTACTACCACCAAAATCTGCACCGACGGCTGCTCCGCCCGGGCTCGCACCCAAGGTTTTGCAGTGACCGCCATGCCCTCCTACTCATCGGGTCCTGGCACTTGCCCTGACGGCCGAGTGTAGGTCGCGCGCTTAAGCGCCATCCATTTTCGAGGCTAGTTGATTCGGCAGGTGAGTTGTTACAGACTCCTTAGCGGATTTCAACTTCCATGACCACCGTCCTGCTGTCTTAATCGACCCACACCCTTTGTGGGATCTAGGTTAGCGCACATTTTGGCACCGTAACACAGCTTCAGTTCATCCCGCATCTCCAGTTCTGCTTACCAAAAATGGCCCACTCAGAGCTCTTGATTCCGTGGCGCAGCTCAACGAAGTAGTCGCTCCGTCCTACCTATTTAAAGTTTGAGAATAGTTCGAGAGCGTTGCATCCCCGAGGCCTCTAATCATTGGATTTACCCGATAGAACTCGCACGCGAGCTCCAGCTATCCTGAGGAAAACTTCGGAGGGAACCAGCTACTAGACGGTTCGATTAGTCTTTCGCCCCTATACCCAAGTAAGACGAACGATTTGCACGTCAGTATCGCTGCGGGCCTCCACCAGAGTTTCCTCTGGCTTCGCCCCGCTCAGGCATAGTTAACCATCTTTCTGGTCCCGGCAGGTATGCTCACAGTCGAACCCTTCTCAGAAGATCAAGGTCGGCCGGCGGTGCACCCTTCGGGGGGATCCCACCAATCAGCTTCCTTGTGCCTTACAGGTTTACTCGCCCGTTGACTCGCACACATGTCAAACTCCTTGGTCCGTGTTTCAAGACGGGTCGTATGAGGAGCCCATAGTCCAGCGTCCGGAGCGCACAGATGCTGAAGCACGCCGGAGGCGCGCGCTGCCTGCGATAATCGAGGAGACGACATTTCATAAGAATATCGAGAGCCCAAGCTTTGGCCTCCCCCCAATCCACGCTGGTCCACGCCCCAGGTCGATCGGCCTACCGTCTCGTCGCTGTTCTACATCCGACCGGGGCGCATCGCCGGCCCCCATCCGCTTCTCTCCCGATAATTTCAAGCACTCTTTGACTCTCTTTTCAAAGTCCTTTTCATATTTCCCTCGCGGTACTTGGTCGCTATCGGTCTCTCGCCCGTATTTAGCCTTGGATGGAATTTACCGCCCGATTTGGGCTGCATTTCCAAACAACCTGACTCGTAGACCGCGCCTCGTGGTGCGACAAGGTCCGAGAATGATGGGGCTCTCACCCTCTCTGGCGCCCCGTTCCAGGGGACTTGGGCCCGGTCCGCCGCTGAGGACGCTTCTCTATAGTACAATTCGGACGACTTAGCCCCCCGATTCTAAGGCTGGGCTATTCCCGATTTGCTCGCCGTTACTAAGGGAATCCTGGTAAGTTTCTTTTCCTCCGCTTATTGATATGCTTAAACTCAACGGGTAATCCCGCCTGACCTGGGGTCGCGGTCGGAGCGCCTGAGCGTGAAGGGGTCCTGGAGTTCGGACGTGCGATGGGCCGTAGCTGCGACGGCAAAGAGAGTTGAGTTGCAACCACCACTTGCCACGACGTCCGTCGACGTGG
>CM061561.1:285489596-285492096 GCA_030864225.1 Capsicum baccatum var. pendulum | reverse complement strand
CCGCAGTGCCTTGCTACCTTGGTGCCATGGTGCCATGGTGCCATGGTGCCTTGGTGCCATGGTGCCACGGTGCCAAGCTGCCTTAGTGCCATGGTGCCTATGTGCCACGGTGCCATGGTGCCACGGTGCCTGAGTGCCACGATGCTATGGTACCACGGTGCTTGTGTGCCAAGCTGCATTGGTGCCATGGTGCCTGTATGACATGGTGCCATGGCGCCACACCGCCTTGGTGCCATGGCGCCAAGGTGCATTGGTGCCTTGGTGCCTTGGCGCCATGGTGCCTTGGTGCCTTGGTGCCTTGGTGCCATGGCGCAATGGCGCCACGGTGCCACGGTGCCATGGTGCCATGGTGCCATGGCGCCACGGTGCCAAACGTCCTTGGTGATATGGTGTCTGTGTGCCATGGTACCACGGAGCCATGGTGCCACGATGCCTGTGTGCCACGGTGCTATGGTGCCACGGTGCCTGTGTGCCAAGCTGCCTTGGTGCCATGGTGCCTTTGTGACACGGTGCCATGGTGCCATGGCGCCGCGCCTAGGTGCCATGGCGCCACGGTGCCTTGGTGCCATGGTGCCTTGGTGCCTTGGTGCCTTGGTGCCTTGGAGCCATGGAGCCATGGCGCCACGATTCCTAGGTGCCATGGCGCCTGTGTGACACAGTGCCATGGTGCCTTTGTGCCATGGTGCCTGTGTGACACGGTGCCATGGTGCCATGGCGCCGCGCCGTCTTGGTGCCATGGCGCCAAGGTGCCTAGGTACCATGGAGCCAAGGTGCCTTGGTGCCTTGGTGCCATGGCTCCACAGTTCCTTGGTTCCTTGGTGCCATGGTGCCAAGGCGCCACGATGCCATGGTGCCACGGTGCCTTGGTGCCTTGGTACCATGGCGCCACGATGCCTTGGTTCCTTGGGACCTTAGTGCCATGGCGCCACGGTGCCAAGCTGCCTTGTGCCACGGTGCACGATTATCCAACTTGACAAAGACACCACCATGGCAGGCCATTATACGTCCGTCGACCTTCCTCATTGGAGGCATCTCCAGCATTGCATTCGATGCGTGGGGAAGGTCCCCCAAAGGAACCCTTCCTAGTTCGTCCCCCGGCCGGCACGTGGCAACCCGCTCTCACCGCGGGAGCATCTCGAGCAGTCCACCGATAGCCGACGGGTTCAGGACTGGGACCCCCATGCACAGCCCTCAGAGCCAATCCTTTTCCCAAACTTATGAATCCATTTTGACGACTTTCCTTGCCTACATTGTTCCATCGATCAGAGGTTGTTCACCTTGAAGACCTGATGCAGTTATGAGTATGACCGGGGGTCGACGGCATTCGGTCCTCCGGATTTTCAAGGGCCGTCGGGAGCGCATCGGACATCATACGACGTGCGGTGCTCTTCCAGCCGCTGGACCCTACCTTCGGCTAAGCCGATTCCAGGGTGGGCAGGCTGTTAAACAGAAAAGATAACTCTTCTTAAGGCTCCCTCCGATGTCTCCGGACTTCCTAATGTTGCCGTCGACCGCCATGTCCCGGTTCAGGAATTTTTCAAAAACCGCCACGACATATGAGGTAACATTCAAATATATTTAAAATAAAAAAATTAGAGCGGATATGTAGAAAAATGAGTATGGAACGATAAGGAGGATGGATGAACGTCAGGAAAATATTAGGATGATTGAACGTAGGTTTACGCTCTTTTGATTTTGCCATGGTGCATTAGTGCCTTGGTGCCATGGTGCCTTGGTGCCATGGTACCACGGCGCCACGGTGCCTTGGTGCCATGGTGCCATGCTGCCATGGTGCCAAGGTGCCACGGTGCTATGGTGCCACGGTGAATTCGTGCCTTGGTGCCACGGCGCCACGGTTCCTTGGTGCCATGGAGCCATGCTGCCTTGGTGCCATGGTGCCACGGTGCTATGGTTCCACGGTGCATTGGTGCGACGGTGCCTTGGTACCTTGGTGCCATGGTGCCACGATGCCATGGCACCACGACAATGCCTTGGTGCATTGGTGCCATAGTGCCACGATGCTCCGGTGCCATGGTGTCGTGCTGCCACGGCGCCATGGTGCCACGGTGCCGCGGTGCCATGGTGCCTGCAGTGCCTTGCTACCTTGGTGCCATGGTGCCATAGTGCCATGGTGCCTTGGTTCCTTGGTACCATGGCGCCACGGTGCCAAGCAGCCTTGGTGCCATGGTGCCTCTGTGCCACGGTGCCATAGTGCCACGGTGCCTGTGTGCCACGGTGCTATGTTACCACGGTGCTTGTGTGCCAAGCTGCATTGGTGCCATGGTGCCTGTATGACCTGGTGCCATGGCGCTGCACCGCCTTGGTGCCATGGCACTAAGGTGCCTTGGTGCCTTGGTGCCATGGCGCCATGGTGCATTGGTGCCTTGGTGCCATAGTGCCATGGCGCCACGGTGCCAAACTGCCTTGGTGAAATGGTGCCACGGTGCCATGGTGCCACGGTGCCTATGTGCCACGGTTCTATGGTTCCACGGTGCATGTG
>CM061561.1:285482096-285484596 GCA_030864225.1 Capsicum baccatum var. pendulum | reverse complement strand
ACTTCACAATGATAGGAAGAGCCGACATCGAAGGATCAAAAAGCAACGTCGCTATGAACGCTTGGCTTCCACAAGCCAGTTATCCCTGTGGTAACTTTTCTGACACCTCTACCTTCAAATTTCGAAGGTTTAAAGGATCGTTAGGCCACGCTTTCACGGTTCGTATTCGAACTGGAAATCAGAATCAAAAGAGCTTTTACCGTTCTGTTCCACAAGAGATTTTTGTTCTCGTTGAGCTCATCTTAGGACACCTGCGTTATCTTTTAACAGATGTGCCGCCCCAGCCAAACTCCCCACCTAACAATGTCTTCCGCCCGGATCGGCCCACAGAGCGAGCCTTGGGTACAAAAAGTGGGGCAGTGCCCCGCTTTCGACTCACGGAATAAGTAAAATAACGTTAAAAGTAGTGGTATTTCACTTTCTCCTTTTGGCTCCCACTTATACTACACCTCTCAAGTCATTTCACAAAGTCGGACTAGAGTCAATCTCAACAGGGTTCAAAGACTCAATGGTTCACGAGATTCTGCAATTCACACCAACTATCGCATTTCGCAATGTTCTTCATCAATGCGAGAGCCGAGATATCCATTGTTGATAGTCATTTTCGTTTACAGAAGAAGCACAGGTCCCCCCGATGCATTGCTTTGTTTTAATTAAACAGTCGGATTCCCCTTGTCCATACAAGTTCTGAGTTGACTGTTCGACGCGCGGGGAAGGCCCCTGAAGGAACCGTTCCCAGTCCGTCCCTCGGCCGGCACGCGGCGACCCTCTCTCACCGCGGGAGCAGCTCGAGAAGTCCACCGATAGGCGACGGGTTCGGGACTGGGACCCCCGTGCCTAGCCCTCAGAGCCAATCCTTTTCCCAAACTTACGGATCCATTTTGCCGACTTCCCTTGCCTACATTATTCCATCGACCAGAGGTTGTTCACCTTGGAGACCTGATGCGTTTATGAGTACGACTGGGTGTGGACGGCATTCGGTCCTCCAGATTTTCAAGGGCCGCCAGGAGCATATCGGACACCACGCGACGTGCGGTGCTCTTCCAGCTACTGGACCATACCTCCGGCAGAGCCGATTCCAGGGGGGCAGGCTATTATACCGAAAAGATAACTCTTCCTGAGGCTCCCGCCGATGTCTCCGGACTTCCTAACGTTGCCATTGACCGCCACGTCCCGGTTCAAGAATTTTAACCTAATTCACTTTCGAAGCTCGCGCGAAACGCGCTATCTGTCGGGGTTTCCCTGACCCTTAAGATCGACTAACCCATGTGCAAATGCCGTTCACAAGGAACCTTTCCCCTCTTCGGCCTTTAAAGTTCTCATTTGAATATTTGCTACTACCACTAAAATCTGCACCGACTGCCGCTCCTCCCGGGCTCGCGCCCTAGGTTTTTCAGCGAACGCCAAGCCCTCCTACTCATCGGGGCCTGGCACTTGCCCCGACGGCTGGGTGTTGGTCGCGCTCTTAAGAGCCATCTATTTTTTAGGGTAGTTGATTCGGCAGGTGAGTTGTTACACACTCCTCAGCGGATTTCGACTTCCATGACCACCGTCCTGCTGTCTTAATCGACCAACACCCTTTGTGGGATCTAGGTTAGCGTGCATTTTGGCACCGTAACACGACTTCTGGTTTATCCCGCATCACAAATTCTGCTTACCAAAAATGGCCCACTCGGAGCTCTTGATTTCGTGGCGCGGCTCAACGAAGCAGTCGCGCCGTTCTACCTATTTATAGTTTGAGAATAGTTTGAGGGCATTGCGTTCCCGAGGCCTCTGATCATTGGCTTTACCCGATAGAACTAGCACGTGAGCTCCAGCTATCCTGAGGGAAACTTCGGAGGGAACCAGCTACTAGACGGTTCGATTAGTCTTTCGCCCCTATACCCAAGTCAGACGAATGATTTGCACGTCATTATCACTGAGGGCCTCCACCAGAGTTTCCTCTGGCTTCGCCCTGCTCAGGCATAGTTCACCATCTTTCGGGTCCCGGCAGGTTTGCTCACACTCGAACCCTTCTCAGAAGATCAAGGTCGGTCGGTGGTGCACCCCTCGGGGGGATTCTACCAATCAGCTTCCTTGCGCCTTACGGGTTTACTCGCCCATTGACTCGCACACATGTCAGACTCCTCGGTCCGAGTTTTAAGATGGGTCAAATGGGGAGCCCACAGTCTAGCGTCCGGAGCGCGCAGATGCTGAAGCACGCTGGAGGCACGTGCTGCCTGCCACAATCGAGGAGACGACATTCCACGAGCTGGTGCCACAGTGCTATAGTGCCACGGTGCCTGTGTGCCTAGATGCCTTGGTGCCATGGTGCCTGTATGACACGGTGCCATGGTGCCATGGCGCCGCACCGCCTTGGTGCCATGGCGCCAAGGTGCCTAGGTGCCATGGCGCCATGGTGCCTTGGTGCCATGGCGTCATGGTGCCTTGGTGCCATGGTGCCATGGTGCCACGGTGCCTTGGTGCCTGTGTACCAAGCTGCCTTGGTGCCATGGTGCCT
>CM061561.1:285452096-285469596 GCA_030864225.1 Capsicum baccatum var. pendulum | reverse complement strand
TCATCGATGCGAGAGCCGAGATATCCATTGCCGAGAGTCATTTTCATTTACAGAAGAAGCACAGGTCCCCCCGACGCACGTCGTGGATGGGGCGCGAGGGGCAGGCTATCGATTCAAGTATTCCTTGGAGCTTTCTGCGCCAGGGTTCGTTGGTAGCCCGCTGTGGGCGCCCCAGGCGCACGCGTCGGGGACAGGGGGAGGCGTTCGTGCGGATTGTCGGAGCACCCCGCTCGCGCGGACTCCCCAGTTGTTAAATATGTTTGTGGGGTCGTTCTGCTGTGCAGGTTTCGACAATGATCCTTCCGCAGGTTCACATACAAAAACCTTGTTACGACTTCTCCTTCCTCTAAATGATAAGGTTCAATATACTTCTCGCGACATCGCGGGCAGCAAACCACCCACATCGCCGCAATCCGAACATTTCATCGGATCATTCAATCGGTCGGAGCAGCGGGCGGTGTGTACAAAGGGCAGGGACGTAGTCAATGTGAGCTGATGACTCGCGCTTACTAGGAATTCCTCGTTGAAGACCAACAATTGCAATGATCTATCCCCATCACGATGAAATTTCAAAGATTACCCGGGCCAGTCGGCCAAGGCTAGAAACTCGTTGAATACATCAGTGTAGCGCTCGTACGAACCAGAATATCTAAGGACATCACAGACCTGTTATTGCCTCAAAATTCCGCGGCCTAAAAGGCCGTAGTCCCTCTAAGAAGCTGGCCGCGATGGGATACCTTTGCATAGCTAGTTAGCAGGCTGAGGTCTCATTTGTTAATGAAATTAACCAGACAAATCGCTCCACCAACTAAGAACGGCCATGCACCACCACCCATAGAATCAAGAAAGAGCTCTCCGTCTGTCAATCCTTACTATGTCTGGACCTGGTAAGTTTCCCCGTGTTGAGTCAAATTAAGCCGCAGGATCCACTGCTGGTGGTGCCCTTCCGTTAATTCCTTTAAGTTTCAGCCTTGCGACCATTCTCCCCCCGGAACCCAAAAACTTTGATTTCTAATGAGGTGCCGGCGGAGTCCTAAAAGCAACATCCGCTGATCCCTGGTCGGCATTGTTTATGGTTGAGACTAGGATGGTATCTGATCGTCTTCGAGCCCCCAACTTTTGTTCTTGATTAATGAAAACATCCTTGGCAAATGCTTTCGCAGTTGTTCGTCTTTCATAAATCCAACAATTTATCCTCTGACTATGAAATACGAATGCCCCTGACTGTCCCTGTTAATCGTTACTCCGATCTCGAAGGCCAACGTAATAGGACCGAAATCCTATAATGTTATCCCATGCTAATGTATACAGAGCATAGGCTTGCTTTGAGCACTCTAATTTCTTTAAAGTAACAGCGCCGGAGGCATGACCCGTCCAGTTAAGGCCAGGAGCGCAACTTCGACAGAAGGGACGAGACGACCGGTGCACACCATAGGCGGAACGGCCAACCTATCCCAAAGTCCAACTACGAGCTTTTTGACTAAAACAACTTAAATATATGTTATTGGAGCTGGAATTACCGCGGCTGCTGGCACCAGACTTGCCCTTCAATGGATCCTCGTTAAGGGATATAGATTTTACTCATTCCAATTACTAGACTCATTGAGCCCGGTATTGTTATTTATTATCACTACTTCCCCGTGTCAGGATTGGGTAATTTGCGCGCCTGCTGCCTTCCTTGGATGTGGTAGCCGTTTCTCAGGCTCCCTCTCTGGAATCGAACCCTAATTCTCTGTCACCCGTCACCACCATGGTAGGCCACTATCCTACCATCGAAAGTTGATAGGGCAAAAATTTGAATAATGCATCGCCGGCACGATGGTCGTGCGATCCATCGAGTTATCATGAATCATCGCAGCAATGGGCAGAGCCCGCGTCGACCTTTTATCTAATAAATGCATCCCTTCCAGAAATCGGGGTTTGTTGCACGTATTAGCTCTGGAATTACTACGGTTATCTGAGTAGTAGATACCATCAAACAAACTATAACTAATTTAATGAGCCATTCGCAGTTTCACAGTCTGAATTTGTTCATACTTACACATGCATGGCTTAATCTTTGAGACAAGCATATGACTACTGGCAGGATCAACCAAGTAGCATTCCGCATCGATGTCGGTGTCGCATGATCCCGGCCTGCCCGCGGTGGCACAGACGGATTCAAGGCGAGCGCGACCGTCCTTTGCAAAGAGCATCTTACGAGGCAGATAGGAAACGATGAAGGCCCCAGGCCCGCTGCATATGACGTATCTGAGAATATAGACCGCCGGTCGCGGACCACGACATCGCATGATGAAGCGAGGGAGTCATGGGACGCGAGGACGGCCTTTCGATTCGCCCCGCGCATAAAATACGAGTAGCGAAGGGCGATCGATAAAACTTGATAATGCCTGGGCATTAGGTATGCAGCACAGGAAACCGAATTCAAGCAAGCCTACATTGCGCTTACCCCGTGACTGAGATGGCAGGCGGGTCAGGACATCGCTGCTCGAGCAGGGATCCAACCTAACTGCACGTGCCGAACACAAATCATGTGTCGTACGTCTAAATACTCCGTCGATGCACGCCCGGCACCGGCCCCAACGCCCGGTAATAGATGTCATGCGCTGCTGCCCATGCGGACGTTGCAAGGCTGAAGCAAGTTCCGCTTGACATGATAGCCCGCCCGTGGGGGGAATAGAGGAGATGAAGGCACGCTGAGGCTCACGCACGGGCGCCGCCTACGTCAGCCGCCGGTGCTCGCCATGGATTGGGCTCGGCAGCATGCGCGCAATGCCTGGAGCTTGCCCCGAGAGCAGCATCCTATACTCGCCGATCGCACGAAGGCACCGCCTCGTCCGAAGTCTAGCGCCAGCAGCCCCGTTGTGGACGACGCCACCGATAATCGACACGACCGTATAATGAAGCACCACCGACGTTGCTACACGGGCACGGATGGCTCGCACTGACTAGCCATGCATGCTGCCACTGAGCGCCTATGACAACTTCCAACAGTCGCCTTGAGGTGCCTTCAACACCTCTACCCCCCTTATATATGCTTAAAAAAATAAACCCAAGTGACAGGAGTAGACATGATTTTGCCAGAGAATCATACCAGACATATGTGGACCCGAACTGCACGTTTTGATGAGATACGGAGCCAGTGCACTCACAAAAAGGTTGCGTAGTTTGTAAATGATAATTTTCGTTGAGAAAATATTTTTTTACAAATATCATTTATTAAAATACAAAAAATATGTAAAAAAAAATCAAAAATAGAAAAAATAGTTATAAAAATATGAAAAAATTAGGAAAATACTCTCAGCGCATAACTAACCTTAAATCAACAATCGAGTGCATATTTGTACGTATAACGTAACGATATAAAATATTTAAATTTAAGGATATTAAATTAAATTTTAAAAAAAATATAAAAAATAACGTGGGGTCATTAGGAAAATCGCCCAGAATGCAACGGATAAGTGACAACCCCAAAATATGCATATTAGAATGAAGTAGCCTTAAACCAACAATTGAGTGAGCATTTGTACGAATGACGTAGCGATATAAAATATTTAAATTTAAGGATATTAAATAAAAATTTGAAAAAAAAGGCGACGGGACATTACGAAAACCGCCACGACATATGAGGAAATATTGAAATATATTTAAAATAAAAAATTAGAGCGGATATGTAGAAAAATGAGTATGCAACGGTGAGGAGGATGGATGAACGTCAGGAAAATATTACGATGATCGAACGTAGGTTTACGCTCTTTTGATTTTTCCATGGTGCGTTAGTTCCTTGGTGCCTTGGTGCCACAGTGCCACGGCGCCACGGTGCCTTGGTGACATGGAGCCATGCTGCCTTGGTGCCATGGTGTCACAGTGTTATGGTGCCACAGTGCATTGGTGGCACAGTGCCTTGGTGCCTTGGTTCCTGGGTGCCATGGTGCCATGGTGCCATGGCACCATGGTAGTGCATTGGTACGTTGGAGCCTTGTTGCCACGATGCCCCGGTGCCATGGTGCTGCGGTGCCACGGCGCCATGGCGCCACGGTGCCGCGGTGCCATGGTGCCGTCGTGCCTTGCTGCCTTGGTGCCATGGTGCCTTGGTGCCATGGCACCACGGAGCCAATCTTCCTTGGTGCCATGGTGCCTGTGTGCCACGGTGCCACGGTGCCTGTGTACCACGGTGCCTGTGTGCCAAGCTGCCTTGGTGCCATGGTGCCTATGTGCCACGCTGCCATGGTGCCATGGCGTCGTGCCGCATTGGAGCCATGATGCCTGTGTGCCTGTGTGCCATGGTGCCACGGTGCCTGTTTGCCATGGTGCCATGGTGCCACAGTGCTTGTGTGCCAAACTGCCTTGGTACCATGGTGCCTGTGTGCCACGGTGCCATGGTGCCATGGCGCCGCGCCGCCTTAGTGCCATGGCGCCAAGGTTCCTTGGTGCCATGGCACCATGGTACCTTTGTGCCTTTGTGCCTTGGTGCCATGGCTCCACGGTGCCTTGGTGCCTTAGTGCCTTGATTCCATGGTGCCTTGGTGCCTTGGTGCCACGGTGCCTTGGTGCCTTGGTGCCATGGCGCCAAGGAGCCATTATGCCTTGGTGCCTTGGTACCTTGGTGCCTTGGTGCAGTGCACTGCTGCCCATGCGGACGTTGCAAGGCTGAAGCAAGTCCCGCTTGACACGATAGCCCGCCCGTGGGGGGAGTAAAGGAGGTGAAGGCACGCCGAAGATCATGCACGGGCGCCGCCCACGCCGGCCTCCGGCGCTCGCCGCGGATTGGGCTCGGCCGCATGCGTGCAGCGCCTGGAGCTTGCCCTGAGAGCAGCATCTAGTACTCGCCGCTCGCACGAAGGCACCACCTCGTTCGAAGTCTAGCGCCAGCAGCCCCATCGTGGACAACGCCACCGATAACCGACACGAGCGTACAATGAAACGCCGCCGACATTGCTACACGGGCACGGACGGCTCGTACGGACTAGCCATGCATGCTGCCATGCGCCCACGCTGCTCGTCGACATGGCCACTGAGCGCCAATGCCAACTACCGACAGTCGCCTTGAAGTGCCTTCAACACCTCTACCCCCTTATATATGCTTAAAAAAAAACCCAAGTGACACGAGTAGACATGATTTTGCCAAAGAATCATACCAGACATATGCGGACCCAAACTGCACGTTTTGATGAGATACGGAGCCTGTGCACTCACAAAAAGGTTGCGTAATTTGTAAATGATAATTTTTGTTGAGAAAATATTTTTTTACAAATATCATTTATTAAAATTCAAAAAATATGTAAAAATAAATCAAAAATAGAAAAAATATTTATAAAAATATGAAAAAATTAGAAAAATATTATCAGCGCATGAACTATTTGTACGTATAACGTAACAATATAAAATATTTAAATTTAAGGATATTAAATAAAAATTTTAAAAAAATATAAAAATAACGTGGGGTCATTAGACAAATCGTTTAGAATGTAACGGATAAGTGACAACCCCAAAATATGCATATTAGAATGAAGTAGCCTTAAACCAACAATTGAGTGCGCATTTGTACGAATGACGTAACGATATAAAATATTTAAATTTAAGGATATTAAATAAAAATTTAAAAAAAAAGGCGACGGGACATTACGAAAACTGCCAAGACATATGAGGTAACATTGAAATATATTTAAAATTAAAAATTAGAGTGGATATGTAGAAAAATGAGTATGCAATGGTGAGGAGGATGGACGAACATCAGGAAAATATTAGGATGATCGAACGTAGGTTTATGCTCTTTTGATTTTGCCAGGGTGCGTTAGTGACTTGGTGCCACGGCACCATGGTGCCTTGGTGCCATGGTGTCATGCTGCCTTGGTGCCATGGTGCCACGGTGCTATGGTGCATTGGTGCCACGGTGCCTTGGTGCTTTGGTACCATGGTGCCACGGTTCCATGGCACCATGGGAGTGCCTTGGTGCGTTGGTGCCATGGTGCCACGATGCCCCGGTGCCATGGTACCGCGATGCCACGGTGCCATGGCGCCACGGTGCCGTGGTGCCATGGTGCCGCGGTGCCATGGTGCCGCGGTGCTTGGCTGCCTTGGTGCCATGGTGCCATGGTGCCATAGTGCCGCGGTGTCTTGGTGGCAGCCAAGTGTTCATAGCGACTTTAAATTTAAGGATATTAAATAAAAATTTGAAAAAAAGGCGACGGGACATTACGAAAACCGCCACGACATATGAGGTAACATTGAAATATATTTAAAATAAAAAATTAGAGCGGATACGTAGAAAAATGAGTATGCAACGGTGAGGAGGATGGATGAACGTCAGAAAAATAATAGGATGATCGAACGTAGGTTTACGCTCTTTAAATTTTGCCATGGTACGTTAGTGCCTTGGTGCCATGGTGGCTTGGTGCCATGGTGCCACGGCGCCATGGTGCCTTTGTGCCATGGCGCCATGCTGCCTTGGTGCCTGATAACGCTCAATCTACAGCTCTCGTAGGAGTGTAAAGCCGTCGTTAGCAAATATAGAACCCAACCTGGGTTGGGTGTCGATCCCACAGGGAATAGCTTGGCCAACAAATAAGAAAAATTACTAAAATTTTGGTGCAAGTCTCGTAAGAAGGGGGAGTCTTGTCATTAAAGTAATGTAAACAAAAGCTGAAAATAATAAAGTAAAGAGAGAGAGATTGTTACCTGAGTTATACACAATGAGAATTGAAGCGTTGGGGTTATGTCCACCTTCTGAGGTATATGTCTCTATTGGCTATGAGAGTGTAGATTTTTGACATGCAACTGCTTATAGAGAATTGTATTCGATGGTAAATCCGAGCGTCTTTCGACCTCAACAAGGACTATTTCACTTTAACTCTTTCGAGCTTAAAGCGTGTCTAACGGTACGAATTCTCCAAGAGGTTAGTCCAGTTACGGCACTAGCTTTTTAATAGGAAAGGGTGTCCTACTACCTTGACACTATCTCTTTTCCAGACAAATAACCTTTCTTTCGAACAAGTTAAATGTTAGACTGGCGTATTCTTGCGTTTGCAACCGCAAAGAATGTAGATTAAGATGAAGAGAATAATGATATAAGCAATATACGTGTCGCAAACTCACAAACTCACAACAATAGATAGTAATTCATTCGGCTTCCATAACCCCAACAGAGAGGTTTAGTTACCCATGAATGTGAAGGAGATCACGATTGACATTGTTATTATACCACAATATTGATTAATGGCATGTAGCTCAAGTGATAGGCGTGAGGCGTGATTCCTTGGCAAGTAACGATTCTCTTGTTGTGGAATAGATGAATAGAATTAATGGAAAGTTTAGAGGAGTAGATTAGAAGTGTTGTAGTGGAAGAAGAGAGGGATGGAAGAAGATTAATTGTTGAATGATGAATGTATTAATTGCGGAATGAATAAAAATCTCTAGCATGATAGGGTATTTATAATACCCATATCCTACTCCTACTAAGCTAATGAAACAAATAACCAAATCCTACTAGGCAAATAGAATACTTAACCCAAATGTACTAGGTTAATGTAACATTATCATAATCCAAATAAACTAATGAAATACATAACCCAATTGTACTAGGTTAATGTATCATTGTCCAAATCCAGCTATGTGTCTGTAAGTCCCCAAAGTCTTCAGAAATGCTGTTTTAGCCTAGGACAGATTTTCCATGCAGCAGTTTTGGTCCTTAGGCGTGTAAACTCCCTTTCCTTTCTTCGTGAGTTTTCTTTTGCGTCAAGTAAGCCATAAAATACTGAATTTTGCATCATTTATACCTGAAACTTTACTAATCATGTTCGTTAGCTCATTTACAGGAAAAAGGACTAAAAGTGCATGAAATATATAATTTGTTCTCAAAACTAGGCTAAAATATGGGCAAAATATATTGATACAGGCGTGTAAATCCGCCTATAATCAACACCCCACACTTAGAGCTTTGTTCGTCCTCGAACAATATATCATGTCCTTCTAAACATCAACTTAGGGTTTTTACAACAACAACACAAAACATTTATCAAGACAAGCACAACAATTATAAACAAAGAGTAGCTTTTCGATTATAAGTAGAAACAATTTAACCTCTAGCATAGACTCGTGATGGTGATCAACTCGCATGCAAATGTTAAGGTGCGTAGAATCATATAAAACTATCCAAAACTCATCAACCATGTGTGTCTCACAATATAGTACCCATAATCACTCACAAATATATCATATTTTTCAAACATGGGTATCAACATATCCTTGCTCTCACTCTCACAAAGAATTCATATATAGCAACTGATGACCATAGGTCTGCCCTTAATGTAGTACTCTACTAAATGTCGGAATGTTAAGATTAGGATCAAGTAGGTCTTTTGATTGTTGTAATGTAGGCTAAGGGACGGGTAGGACTATTTTGGCCAAGAATAGTGACTAGGTTCCTAAGCGCTTTAATACATCACTTTGTATCATTGACACTTTTTTTTTCTTTCAACCCCCTTTTTTTTTCTTTTATTCTACCACCCTTGTTCTCCTCTTTTGTTTTTCAATTTTAAGCACAACTAACTTTTCAGCTTTCTTTTCCTTTTTCTTTTCACAACATACCTCTTATGATAGCACTTTTCTTTTTCATAACACATTCAAGCACCATTACAATTTATAGCATTATACTCACCCAATTTCCTCTTATGTTGTCACATGACTTTTTCACTTTAAAGCACTTAGGAATTTGGATCAAATTACGGTCTTGAAAGAAAATGGACTAGGCTTACATACAAGGTTGTCAAAGAAATAGACTAAAGGCTTAAAAGGGTTTAACTAGGATGATGTCCATGGGTGGGTATAACTGAAGGTAAACAAATATAGGTTGCCAAAGAAATGCCTAAATCATATCCTAAACTTACACTCCTTATTTTCGCTTTGCATATATACTAGGCAAGTTCTAGCATCAGCCACATACATAAAAAATACTATTAATCTCACACACACAAGGCACATGGTCGACTTGATTGGAAGTAATATAGACTCTCGACCCAACAAGTGAAGGAATTGAATCACACAATATCACATAATGAGTCACAACTAGAGTCTAAACGTCTCAATAGTCATAATTGTAACACATACTCTTGTTATAATCTCATGCTGCCTGTCAAAATAATTTCATGCGAAGCTAAAAAATTTACTCCTAAAAAAACTTAAAAAAACAAAACTTAAAAAAAATGGCAAACAAAAAAACAAAAAAACGAACTCAAATAAACAAAGTAAACAAATAAACATAGGTGCAAACAGAGAAGTATAGCATGCGATACCGCCACCCCACACTTAAACGGGACACTTCCCTTAGTGGAAAATAAATACGAAGAACCTGTTAGTCGGACTCTTCCTCAATGTCCGGGGTCATACCCCCTTCGTCGGAATCATCATAAGAGTCGTCGTCAGAGTTCTCCTCCTCGTCAGAATCAGGCAATCATCTATCGTCATCAGTCGGCACAACATCATATAGAGGTTCCTAAAAGTATACGCCCACTCCACACATCTCCCGTGCATGCATGTTCATTGGGTAGTCGTGGTCCAGCTGTTGGAGCTCTTCAGCAGTTGGAACACGTCCACCACTCATCATAGTGAATCGTGTCATGCCATAAAGATGACGGAAGAAACTCTCATCATGAGCATGTCTCTCCGCAGTAGTAAGGTTGACACCATAAGTTGTTTCAGCATCTTTGACCTTGGTAAGGTCAACCTTCTTTGGGTTATGTGGGATTTTGTGGTCAGCTGGTTCCTCTTTGATATCCTCCTTCCGCAAGATTGCTGTCAACAAATTTCCAAATGTGAAGTGGGACCTTTTGTGGAGTCTGGTCTTCCTCATGGTAGATCAAATGATTGCCCCAAAGTTGATAGGGACATTCGTCATCAAAGTGTAGACCAAACACACTCTTTCTCTTGATATCTTGGTGTATTGAGTCCCAGGAATAAGGCATGAGTTGACAATGCACATCCAGATTCATGTTTCCCTATTTAGTGGAGCATAGGGGAACGTGTTGTGTCAGCCGGTTTCTTTATGTCTGCCCCACCTTGCCATCGATCTGCTTCCACAAAGTGTGTGTCGTATTGCTCTATAAGGAGGCCTGCTGTATAGCTCTTTGAATAGTGTTGTGTCGACTGAAGGTAAGCCAAGAAAAGAGTTGATCCAGTCCGCATTGAGCTGTAACACTTGGCCCCGAATTTTGACTTCATTGCCCGTTGTGTTCGGCGACCAGTTGGCATAAAATTCTCTTGTTAAATCAAGGTTGCATTCTCCCATGTCGCGGAAGATGAAATCCAGCTTTAACGCCATTATTTTTGTCAACATCCGCGGCTCCTTCTTAGCTAAGGTGTCCTTGTTGATTAAGTCGACGTGAACATATTTTCTTTCTTTGTTGTTCCGGTACCATTCTTTGGTTTCCTCCTCAAGAACCCATTTTATTCCAAAAATTCTGCGGGGTAGTTGTGTTGAGGATGATTCTCCTTGGTCCTTGCGACCTCTCTTTTTTCCTTTTTGGGATGTGGTAGCCTTCTCCTTGCCTTGCCTCGCTTTAGGTGCCATTATACCTGAGACTAGAAATAGTGTTAGTGGCAGCACAATCTCAATTGATACAATCTATAAGCAAGCATTAGGGGTACCACCCCACACTTAGTTTTGTTAACACAAATCAGTGAAGTGAAAGTGGTCGAGTACTCAGATTTCATTGACATACGTTTTAGGATTGTATTCCGACAAGAAAATCAGCAATGCATCACTTACTTGCAGCCATTGGACTACTTTCATGGTAGATATAACAACACTACTACATAGGGGTTACAACATGGATTAGTTATTCTTACAACAATCACAACCGCTTATGCCGGTAGGCACTATAAGTCTTATCCCGATGGCCGGGATAGTCTAACATGTAAGTATCCAAACAACAATCTTAAGCAATGTTCATAGCCATAGTAATTCCGTAAATACCATAACAATGCTATTGAGACCAAATTCAAGTCGGAAACAAGTCAAGATTTTCCTATGTATATGTTCACTCACATGATTTTATATCAACTATCCAAACACATAAACATTACCAACAATCTTATACGATTTAGCAATTCAAACTAGACATAGCAACGTAGTACTTACGAGAAATAAATGAAGAATAAGAGAGAACTTACTTGTTTGAAGCTTGTGGGGATGGTTTTGTGAATTGGAATAGCAAAAGAAGAAAATTTTGAGATGATTTGGATGTATATGCGGCGCCCTTAGGTTAATTTTTAGTGTGGTTGTGTTGTAAAACTAAGTCCCATTTATATAGGAAGAGAATGGGTCGGGTTATGACCCATTTACAATCGGTTTTGGAGACAAAAATCCCACATATGCGGCGCATAATGCTTGGCATAGACATGACATATGCGGCGCATTGTCTATAGCATAATGGGACATATGCGCCGCATAGTCTATGGCATTTGTAGACATATGCGCCGCATAGTCTATGGCGTATGAGATACTGAGACCAAATTCCATAGCATAGGCGGCGCATAGTCAAAAACACACTTAGGAATAGGCGGCGCATAGTGTATAGCACACTAGATTCCGAGACCTTAGGCTATAGGATAGGTTGTGCATCATTCGTGGCCTAGTTTTTCCAAGGCCTAGCCTTCCTCGATGCCTATTTGGGCATGAGAAATGCTCAATCCATAGCCTTATGCATCACTATTCCTAACTTACCAACTTTACCATACAATGCGTCCAAATCGTCAATTAAAATCAATCTCCTCGTTGAATACCTCTTGCACCTATTTTTGCTCAAAAATCAAATGAGTACGATGGGTTGCCTCCCAGCAAGCGCCTTAGTTTTGGTCGTGGCACGACTCTTATTTTTGGATTTTCATTTATCAAAAGAAAAACAAGTACTAGAACGAAAGAAAAAACAATAAACGATAAAACGAGAAAACGATGGGTTGCCTCCCATCTAGCGCCTTATTTATTGTCGTGGCTCGACGTAGTTATCTCGAGTACTTAGACTTCGTCGAGATAAGTGATGGCCATGTCATTCTTCGAGTCAAGAGGACCGATATAAGGCTTAACACATTGGCCATTCACTTTGAAGACAACACCATTATTGTCTTCCAATTCGACTACTCCAGACTTGTAGACTTGGATAACTTTAAAAGTACCAAACCACTTACATTTTAACTTACCTGAGAAGAGCTTTAATCTGGAGTTGAAGAGTAGTACCATATCACCCTTTTGGAAGTTTCGTCGAACAATCCGCTGATCATGATACTTCTTCATCCACTCCTTGTATAAATCTGATCTTTCGTATGCATGAAGACGGAATTCATCTAGTTCGTTCAGCTGCTCCAACCTTAGATTCTTCACATCATCCCAATTCAAATTCAATTGCTTCAATGCCCACAATGCCTTGTCTTCAAGCTCGATGGGTAGATGACAAGCCTTCCCATAAACTAGTTGATAAGGTGACCTACCAATGGGTGTTTTGAATGCAGTCCTATATGCCCATAGTGCATCATCTAGCTTTCGAGACCAATCCTTCCTATTTGCATTAACCGTCTTGGCAAGGATTTGCTTGATCTCTCGATTGGAAACCTCTACTTGTCCACTAGTTTGGGATGATAGGGTGTAGCTACCTTGTGTTGCTTGACACCATACTTAGCCAATACAGATTTGAATAGCTTGTTGCAAAAGTGAGATCATCCATCACTTATGATAGTACGTGGTACTCCAAAGCGAGATAAGATATTCCTCTTTAAGAACGCTACAACACGCTTTCCTTCATTGTCGGCCAATGCTACAGCTTCAACCCATTTCGAAACATAATCCACAGCAACCAAGATGTACTTCATTCCAAACGAATTCACAAATGGACCCATGAAATCTATACCCCACACATCAAAGAGTTCCATCTCAAGAATTTTGGACATGGGAATTTCATGGTGTTTTGAGATAGCACCTTGACACTGGCATTGGTCACACCTTCTAACATAGTCGTATGCATCTCTGAATATGGAAGGCCAATAATAACCACTTTGCAATATCTTTCTTGCCGTTCGATTGCCGGCATGATGTCCTCCAACTTGGGATGTATCGCATGCTTCCAATATGGTGGTCACTTCTTCGTGGGATATACATCGTCAAATGATACCATCAGTGTATATTGGAAGCAAATAAGGCTCATCCCAATAGTAGTGCTGAACGTCATGCATGAACTTCCTCCTTTGATGGTAAGATAAATTGGCAGGTAGCACATTACTCACCACGAAATTTACAAAGTCGGCATACCATGGTAATTTCTCCATTGTTGTCGCTAATATCTCCTCGTCCGGGAATGCATCATCAATCTGAATTTCAGGTTACACCACATGCTCATTCTCGAGTCTAGATAGGTGATCAGCCACTTGGTTCTCGCAACCTCTTCTATCTTTGACTTCGAAATCAAACTCTTGCAGCAGCAATACCCATCTAATCAACCTTGGTTTTGCATCCTTCTTCATCATTAGATACCTAAGAGCTGCATGGTCTGTATGAACGATCACCTTAGTAGCCAATAGATTGGCACGAAACTTCTCAAACGCAAACACAACCGCTAGGAGCTCTTGTTCAGTAACAGTGTAGTTCCTTTGGGCTTCACTCAGGACCTTACTCGCATAGTAGATAGGATGAAATAATTTCTCCTTTCTCTGACCAAGAACCGCACCAACAGCTACACCACTAGCATCACACATGACTTTGAATGGGAGAGACCAATCTGGTGCTACCATGATAGGGGCTTCAATGAGTTTTCCTTTATGGCATTCGAATGCCTTCAAGCAATCGTCATTGAAGTCAAACTTTGCATCTTTCTCCAATAGTTTGCACAATGGACTAGCAATTTTGGAGAAGTCTTTGATGAATCTACAATAGAACCCAGCATGGCCAAGAAAAATACGAACTCCCTTCACCAAAATTGGAGGCGGTAGCTTCTCAATAACCTCAATTTTTGCTCGATCAACCTCTATTCCTCTTTCGGAGATCTTGTGCCCAAGAACGATTCCTTCTTTTACCATGAAGTGGCACTTCTCCCAATTCAGCACAAGGTTGAACTCTACACATCTTTGCAATGCCATGCTCAAGTTTGCCAAACACGCTTCAAAAGACTCACCAACAACTGAAAAGTCATCCATAAATACCTCCAAAGTGTCTTCAACCATATCAGAGAAAATAGATATCATACAACGTTGAAAGGTGGCTTGTTCGTTACATAACCCGAATGGCATACGTTTGAAGGCAAACGTACCATATGGGCATGTAAACGTTGTCTTCTCTTGGTCTTCGGGTGAAATACAAATCTGATTATAGCCTGAATAACCATCCAAGAAGCAAAACCATCCTTTCCCCGCTAATCGATCTAGCATTTAGTCCATAAATAGCATTGGGAAGTGATCTTTGAGCGTCCAAGAATTCAGCTTGCGGTAGTCCATGCATACTCTCCATCCAGTAATGGGCCTGAGTGGAATAAGCTCATTCTTTGCATTTGCGACCACCATCATACCTCCTTTCTTGGGAACACATTGTACTGGGCTTACACATGTACTATCAGAGATAGGATATACAACTCCTGCGTCTAACCACTTGATAATTTCTTTCTTTACCACCTCTTGTATAGGTGGGTTTAGACGCCTTTGATGTTCAATGGTGGGTGTGCACTTTTCTTGAAGCTGAATTTTATGTGTGCAAATCCCAGGTGAAATACCAATAATATCCGCAATGGTCTATCCAATAGCTCTAATATACTTGCGTAAGATAGCAATAAGAGCTACAACTTGTTGCTCACCCAAATTGGCTGCCACTATGACTGGAAGAGTGTTTCCGCTTCCTAAGAATGCGTACTTCAAATGGCTTGGCAGCTCCTTCAATTCTAGTGTGGGTGGTTCTTCAATAGATGGCTTAGCTGGTGGTGTGGGTCGATTCTTGAGATCAAGATCCAGCTTCTTGGGAGTATAGCGATATGTCCCTAATCCCGATAGAGCACAAATAGCTTCTTTAGAAATTTCAGCATCCTCATTCTCTCCTTTCATGAGCAAAACCTCCAAAGGATCATCAAGAATTTGCTCTTCTTCAAGTAGTTCATTCTCATCATCAAAGACAACATCAGCCATAGAAAATACACTCATATCTTTGGGTTGCTTCATTGATTTGCAAATATCAAAACGAACCACTTCGTCATTTATTCGGAATGAAAGTTCATTAGCTCTTAAATTAATGAGCACACTTCCTGTAGCAAGGAAAGGGCGCCCCAAGATTATGGGAACCTCAGAATCTACCTCTCAATTCAAGATGACAAAGTCTGCTGGAAAGATAAATGAAGAAACCTTTACCAAGACATCGCATAGAATCCCAAAATGTCGTTTTACCGACTTATCCGCCATGACAAGCCTCACATTAGTTGGTGTAGGATCTCCTAACCCCAACTTCTTGTAGATCGATAATGGCATCAAGTTGATGCTGGCTCCTAAGTCACATAGTGCTTTGGCAAAGTTCAAAGATTCGACGGTGCAAGGAATAGTGAAAGCTCTGGGGTCGGCCTTCTTCTGAACTATCGATCGGGTAGCAATTGCACTACAATGATGTACATCATCCTTCAGCTCATAAATTGCTGCGCTCTTCTTTGTCAAAAGATATTTCATAAACTTTGCATACCCAGGCATTTGTTCTAGTGCCTCCGCTAATGGAACATTGATGGTCAGATGCTTCAACATAGTCATAAATTTGCTGAACTTAGTGTCATCCGCCACCTTCTTCAATCTTCGGGGAAAAGGTGGTGGTGGGTATGGAAGTGTTCTCTCTGTGGCTTTCTTCTCCTCTTGCTTCTGTTTTTCCACTTTTTTTGTTTGCACGTCGTTGGGAGTGACGTTAGTAATGTCTTCCGCGGACTCCTCATGTTTTGCGTTGTTATCCTTGTCCGGAACTTCGTCAACCACTTGCTTGTCTTTTGCTGAAGTTTCCAGCACCTTACCACTTCTGGTAGTGATGGCCATGCATTACCCATCATTCCTTGGGTTTTGCACAGTATCGCTCGATAAGGTGCCAGCCTTTCTTTGATTGAATGCTGCTTAAAGTTGGCTCAATTGCTGCTCTATTTTCTTGATAGAAGTGGAATGAGAATCAACTAATTGCTTCATGGAGGACAAATCATTAATCACTTCTATAACTCCCGCGCTCGTTGCTTCCACTCCTTTCAATAATTTATCCATCATGTCTTCCATACTTCCAGAATTAGATGTGGTGGTATCACGTCTACCAGGGGGAATGTACAAACCACTCTTTTCATTGTTTTTCTTCCAAGTACCTTGGTCTTTGCTTCCAGATTTATCATAATAGTTCCGACCTTCGTTTCCTTGGGCATTCCCACGGAAACCCCCCTGATTGTTCAAGTAGTTGGCCTCCTCTTCAGAATCAGATTCGTCTCTTCCTTTTAGCGCCACAGCTTTCACTTTTTCGGTCTTCCCTGATAATAAATGCTTTGTTAGAAGATCCATTTGTGTTTTCATGTGCGCCATGTCTTGATCACGTTCTTCTTCTCTTCTTCTTTGGTCTGCAGTCATGCCAATAGATAAAGTGGGGCTTGCTACCTCAGAATCCCTGGTATGCCAAGCTCTACTTTGTTTCGTCATGCGATCTAGCATATTGCTTGCTTGACCAAAGGTGAGGTCCATAAAAGAACTTCCAGCTGCATTATCCACCACTGGTTTAGTTATTGAATTCAAGGCTCTATACAATATCTCCATGAGGTGAACAATAGTCATGTGATGGTTTGGGCATCTCGCTAGCTTTGTCTTGAACCTCTTCCATATTTCATGAAGAGATTCAGTGGGAAGCTGGCGGAAGTTGCTGATTTCATCTCTCAATTGTGCTCTTTTGGATGCCGGAAAGAATTTTTCTAGGAAAGCGTCTCTCAATTGCCTCCGATTTGTAATTGAATCAGGAGTCATCCCATTCAACCATAGTGTTTCCTCCCCAGACAGAGACCATGGAAATAGATGTAATCGAATAGCATTCTGACCAACACCAGGATTGTCAAAAGACTTGCATGTAGAAATAAAGTTGATGAGATGCATATTCGGATCATCGCCTGCTAGTCTCCCAAATAATCCCTTGAGTTGCAATAACTGAATCATGGTGCTTGTGATGTTGAACTTGGCTCCGGGCGCTAATGGTGGTGGAATTATAGCTCCAGTGGCTCCGGCACCATCAAGATCATCATCATCATCGTCGAAAGCTGGCTGCAAAGGTTGGCGATCATATCTATACCGAGCTTGTCGACCTCTTCTGTTGGCAGGTGTTGTAGTTTCAGCAACATGCCTTGGGTTTATCAACTCGTCATCACCTAAATCTTTATCGTCGGGATTTTTTGCTCGCCCAAGATTATGAATGTTTTGTTGTTGGACTTGAGCAGCGGCAAGAGCAGCTAATCTTGCTTGCTCGTATTGATCAGCCATCCTGTCGATT
>CM061561.1:285442096-285447096 GCA_030864225.1 Capsicum baccatum var. pendulum | reverse complement strand
GCACAAGCTAAAATCGACAGGATGGCTGCTCAACACGAGCAAGCAAGATTAGCTGTTCTTGCTGCAGCCCAAGTACACCAGCAAAACATTGATAATCCTGGGCGAGCAACAAATCCTGACGATGAGGATTTAGGTGACGACGAGTTGATAAACCCAAGGCATATTGCTGAAACTACAACACCTGCCAACAGAAGAGGTCGACAAGCTCGGTATAGATATGATCGCCCACCATTGTAGCCAGCTTTCGATGATGATGATGATGATCTTGATGGTTCCGGAGCCACTGGAGCTATAATTCCATCACCATTAGCACCTGGAGCCAAGTTCAACATCACAAGCACCATGATTCAATTATTGCAACTTAAGGTATTATTTGGGGGACTAGCAGGCGATGATCCGAATATGCATCTCATCAACTTTATTTCTACATGCAAGTATTTTGACAATCCTGGTGTTGGTCAGAATGCTATTCGATTACATCTATTTCCATTGTCTCTGTCTGGGGAGGCAACACTATGGTTGAATGGGCTGACTCCTGATTCAATTACAAATTGGAGGCAATTGAGAGACGCTTTCCTAGAAATATTCTTTCCGTCATCCAAAAGGTCTCAATTGAGAGATGAAATCAGCAACTTTCGTCAGCTTCCCTCTGAAGCTCTTCATGAAACGTGGGAGAGGTTCAAGACAAAGCTAGCGAGATGCCCAAACCATCACATGACTAATGTTCACCTTATGGAGATCTTGTATAGAGCCTTGTATTCAATAACTAAACCAGTGGTGGACAACGCAGCTGGAGGTTCTTTTATGGACCTCACCTTTGGTCAAGCAAGCAATATGCTAGATCGTATAATCAAATAAAGTAGAGCTTGGCATACCAGGGATTCTGAGGTAGCGAGCCCCACTTTATCTATTGGCATGACTGCAGACCAACGAAGAAGAGAAGAAGAACGTGATCAAGATATGGCGCACATGAAACCCAAATGGATCTCTTACAAAGCATCTATTAGGGAAGACTGAAAAAAGTGAAAGCTATTGCGTCAAAAGGAAGAGACAAATCTGATTCGGAAGAGGAGGCCAACTACTTGAACAATCAGGGGGGGTTTCGAGGGAATACCCAAGGAAACCAAGGTCAGAACTATTATGATAAATTTGGAGACAAAGACCAAGGTAGTTGGAAGAACAAAAATGAAAAGAGTGGTTTGTACGTTCCCCCTGGAAGACGTGACACCACCACATCTAATTTTGGAAGTATGAAGGACATGATGGCTAAATTATTAAAAGGAGTGGAAGCAACAAGCGGGAGTAATGGAGGTAATTAATTATTTGTCCGCCATGAAAAAATTAGTAGATTCACATTCCACTTCAATTAGACAACTAGAGCAGCAATTCAGTCAACTTTCAGCAGCACTCAACCAAAGAAAGGCCGGTACTTTACCTAGCGATACTGTGCAAAACCCAAGGAATGATGGGTCATGCATGGCCATCTCTACCCGAAGTAGTAAGGTGATGGAAACTTCAGTAAAAGGTAAGCAAGTGGTTGACGAAGTTACGAGCATGGATGACAATGCAAAAGGAGAAGATGCCACAGCAACTACTCCCGACGTCAAGGACGCCACATCCAGCACTGTGCAACCTGAAAAAGTGGAAAACCAGAAGCAAGAGGAGAATAAAACCGTGGAGAGAACACTTCCATACCCACCAACACCTTTTCCCCAAAGATTGAAGAAGGTGGCGGATGACACAAAGTTCAGCAAATTCATGAATATGTTAAAGCAGCTGACCATTAATGTTCCATTGGTAGAGGCACTTGAACAAATGCCTGGGTATGCGAAATTTATGAAAGACCTGTTGACAAAGAAGCGGGCAGCAAGTTATGAGTTAGCGGATAATGTTCATCATTGTAGTGCAATTGCTACAAGGTCGTTAGTTCAAAAGAAGGCAGATCCTGGAGCTTTCACTATTTCTTGCACAATTGGATCGTTGGATTTTGTGAAGGCATTGTAAGATCTAGGTGCTAGCATCAAATTAATGCCACTATCCATCTACAAGAAGTTGGTGTTAGGCGATCCAACACCAACCAATATGAGGCTTGTGATGGCTGATAGGTCGGTAAAACGAGCTGTGGGTATCTTGAATGATGTTTTGGTGAAAGTTTCTTCATTCATCTTTCCTGCAGACTTCGTTATTCTGGATTGTAAGGAGGATTCTGAAGTTCCTATAATCTTGGGATGCCCCTTCTTTGCAACTGGGAGTGTGCTTATTGATATGAAAGATAATGAGCTTTTGTTTCGAATTAATAACGAAGTGGTACGGTTTGATATATGCAAAGCAATGAAGCAGCCCAGCGATATGAATGAGTTATATGTAGTTGATGTTCATCATGAGGATATGAAAGCATTATCTATAGAGAAACAGCCTACTGTTGAGCCATTGTCTGCTGCACCACTGAATGTTGAGCATGAGGACAATGAAGAACTTATGGATGATCTAACAGAAACAGAGCCGTATACTTCTAAGCAACCTGAATGTGATCTCAAGAATCAACCAACAGCGAAGACTCCCATTGATGAGCCACCAATGCTAGAATCGCAAGAGCTCCCCGATTATCTAAGGTATGTGTTCTTGGAAAGTAGAAATATACTTCCGGAGAATGCAGATGATTTAAGAGAATAGCACGTAGAGGCTCTCATCTCTGCTCTGAAGAGATACAAGAGAGCTATGGGTTGGACTATTGATGATATAATTGGTGACTCTCTGGAGAAACATATGAGCCATCTTGAAGAAGATCGCATGCCCACAGGTAAGCCTCATTGTCGTCTAAATCCTTTCAAAAAACGATCCATCACTTACCTCGACGAAGTCTGAGTACTCGAGGTAACTATGTCGAGCCACGACAATAAATAAGGCGCTAGATGGGAGGCAACCCATCGTTTTATCATTTTATTGTTTTATCATTTTATCATTTTTTTCTTTCGTTCTAGTACTTGTTTTGTTCTTGATAAATGAAAATCCAAAAATAAGAGTCGTGCCACGACCAAAACTAAGGCACTTGGTGGGAGGCAACCCATCTTACTAATCGTTTTCATTTGTTTTGAGCAAAAATAGGTGCAAGAAGTATTCAAACGAGGAGATTGATTTCAATTGACGATTTGGACGCATTGTATGGTAAAGTTGTCTCAGGTACAATGGCACCCAAAGCAAGACAAGGCAAAGAAAAGGCTACCACTTCCCAAAAGAGCAAGAAAAGAGGCCACAGGTTCTTCGTATTTATTTTCCACTGAGGACAGTGTCCCGACTAAGTGTGGGGTGGCGGTATTGCATGCTATACTCCTCTATTTGCATCTATGTTTGCTTATGTTTGTTTAACTTTGTTTTTGTTTGTTTTTTTTTTAGTAGTTAAAATTTTTTTCTAGCTTCGCATGAAATTATTTTGATAGGCAGCATGAGATTATAACAAAAGTATGTGTTAAAATTGTGACTATTGAGACGTTTAGGCTCTAGTTGTGACTCATTATGTGATATTGTCTGATTCAATTCCTTCACTTGTTGGGTCGAGAGTCTATATTACTTCCAATCAAGTCGACCATGTGCCTTGTGTGTGTGAGATAATAGTATATTCTATGTTTATGGCTGATGCTAGAACTTGTCTGGTATGTTTGCAAAGCGAAAATAAGGAGTGTAAGTTTAGGATATGGGTTTAGGCATTTCTTTGGCAACCTATATTTGTTTACCTTCAGTTTTACCTACCCATGGACATCATCCTAGTTAAACTCTTTTGAGCCTTTAGCCTATTTCTTTGACAAACTTGTATGTAAGCCTAATCCATTTTTTTCAAGACCGTAATTTGATCCAAATTCCTAAGTTCTTTAAAGTGAAAAAGTCATGTGACAATATAAGAGGAAATTGGGTAAGTATGATGCTTTAAATTGTAATGGTGCTTGAATATGTTATGAAAAAGGAAGTGCTATCATAAGAGGTATGTTGTGAAAAGAAAAAGGAAAAGAAAGCTAAAAAGTGAGTTTTGCTTAAAATTGAAAAACAAAAGAGGAGAACAAGGGTGGAAGAATAAAAGAAAGAAGAAAGGTTGAAAGAAAAAAGTGTCAATGATACAAAGTGATGTATTAAAGCGCTTAGGAACCTAGTCACTATTCTTGGCCAAAATAGTCCTACCCGTCCCTTAGCCTACATTACAACCATCAAAAGACCTACTTGATCCTAATCTTAATATTCCGACATTTAGTGGAGTACTACATTAAGGGCAAGCCTATGGTCATCAGTTGCTACATATGAATTCTTTGTGAGAGTGAGAGCAAGGACATTTTGATACCCATGTTTGAAAAATATGCTATACTTGTGAGTGATTATGGGTACTATATTGTGAGACACACATGGTTGATGAGCTTCGGATAGTTGTATATGATTCTATGTACCTTAACGTTTGCATGCGAGTTGATCACCATCACGAATCTACGCTAGAGGTTAAATTGTTTCTACTTATAATCGGAAAGCTACTCTTTGTTGATAATTGTTGTGCTTGTCTTGATAAATGTTTTGTGTTGTTGCTGTAAAAACCCTAAGTTGATGTTTAGAAGGACATGATATGTTGTTCGAGGATGAACAAAGCTCTAAGTGTGGGGAACGCCTATCATCAATATATTTTGCCCATATTTTAGCCTAAGTTTTGAGAACAAATTATATATTTCATGGACTTTTAGTCCTTTTTCCTATAAATGAGCTAACGAACATGATTAGTAAAGTTTCAGGTATAAATGATGCAAAATTCAGCATTTTATGGCTAACTTGACATAAAAGAAAGCTCAGGAAGGGAAGAAAGGGAATTTACACGCCTAAGGACCAAAACTGCTGCATGGAAAATCTGTCCCGGGCTAAAAAGCAATTCTGAAGACTTTGGGGACTTACAGACACATAGCTGGATTTTGACAATGATACATTAACCTAGTACAATTAGGTTATGTATTTCATTAGTTTATTTGGATTAT
>CM061561.1:285432096-285434596 GCA_030864225.1 Capsicum baccatum var. pendulum | reverse complement strand
GCGGCGTGGCGCCATGGCACTATGGAACCGTGGCACACAGGCACCATGGCACCAAGGCAGCTTGGCACATAGGCACCGTGACACTATGGCACCGTGGCACACAAGCACCGTGGTACCATGGCACCGTGGCACACAGGCACCATGGCACCAAGGCAGCAAGGCACCAAGGCACCATGGCACCAAGGTACCGTGGCGCTATGGCGCCGTGGCACCGCGGCACCATGGCATCGGGGCATCATGGCACGCACCAACGCACCAAGGCAATGCCATGGTGCCATGGCACCAAGGCACCAAGGCACCGTGGCACTAATGCACCATAGCACCGTGGCACCATGGCACCAAGGCAGCATGGCACCAAGGCACCGTGCCGTCGTGGCACCAAGGCACCATGGCACCAAGGCACTAACGCACCATGGCAAAATCAAAAGAGCGTAAACCTACGTTCGATTATCCTAATGTTTTCCTGATATTCGTCCATCCTCCTCACCATTGCATACTCATTTTTATACATATCCGCTCTAATTTTTTATTTTAAATGTATTTCAATGTTACCTCATATGTCATGGCGGTTTTCGTAATGTCCCGTCGCCTTTTTTTCAAATTTTTATTTAATATCCTTAAATTTAAATATTTTATATCGTTACGTCATTCGTACAAATGCGCACTCAATTGATGGTTTAAGGCTACTTCATTCTAATATGCATATTTTGGGGTTGTCACTTATCCGTTGCATTTTGGGCGATTTTCCTAATGACCCCACGTTATTTTTATATATTTTTAAAATTTTTATTTAATATCCTTAAATTTAAATATTTTATATCGTTACGTTATACGTACAAATAGTTCATGCGCTTAGAATATTTTCCTAATTTTTTCATATTTTTATAAATATTGTTTCTATTTTTGATTTATTTTTACATATTTTTTGAATTTTAATAAATGATATTTATAAAAAAATATTTTCTCAACAAAAATTATCATTTACAAATTACGCAACCTTTCTGTGAGTGCACAGGTTCCGTATCTCATCAAAACGTGCAGTTCGGGTCCGCATATGTCTGGTATGATTCTTTGGCAAAATCTTGTCTACTCCTGTCACTTGGGTTTTTTTTTAAGCATATATAAGGGGGGTAGAGGTGTTGAAGGCACTTCAAGGCGACTGTCGGTAGTTGGCATAGGCGCTCAGTGGCCATGTCGGTGAGCAGCGTGGGTGCATGGCAGCATGCATGGCTAGTCCGGTGCGAGCCGTCCGTGCCCGTGTAGAAACGTCGGCGGCGCTTCATTATACGCTCGTGTCGGTTATCGGTGGTGTCCGTCCACGATGGGGCTGCTAGCGCTAGACTTCGAACGAGGTGGTGGCTTCATGCGAGCGGGCGAGTACTGGATGCTGCTCTTGGGGCAAGCTCCAGGCGCTGCACGCATGCGGCCGAGCCCAATCCACGGCGGAGCGCCAGAGGCCGGCCGTGGGCGGCGCCCGTGCATGATCCTCGGCGTGCCTTCATCTCCTCTGCTCCCCCCACGGGCAGGCAATCGTGTAAAGCGGGGACTTGCTTCAGCCTTGCAACGTCCGCATGGGCAGCAGTGCACGACATCTATGCACCAAGGCACCAAGGCATAATGGCTCCCTGGAGCCATGGCACCAAGGCACCAAGGCACCGTGGCACCAAGGCACTAAGGCACCAAGGCACCGTGGCGCTATGTCACCAAGGCACCAAGGTACCATGGCGCCATGGAACGAAGGCACCTTGGCGCCATGGCACCAAGCGGCGCGGCGCCATGGCACCATGGCATCGTGGAACACAAGCACCATGGTACCAAGGCAGCTGGCACACAGGCACCGTGGAACCATAGGCACCATGGCACACAGGAACCGTGGCACCACGGCACCGTGGCTCACACGCACCATGGCTCCAAGGCATCTTTGAACCGTGGCGCCATGGCACCAAGGCACCAAGGCACCATGGTACCATGGCACCCATGACACCAGGGCAGCAAGGCACTGCGGCACCATGGCACCGCGCGGGTACCATGGCACCAAGGGCACCGTGGCGCCATAGCGCCGTGGCACCGCTGCACATGGCTCCGGGTGGTATCGTGGCCACCATGGCACCAACGCACCCAAGGCACTGCCATGGTGCCATGGCACCGGTGGAACCATGGAACAAGGCACCAAGGCACCGTGGCAACCCATGCACATGGCACCATAGTACCATGGCACCCATGGCACCGTGGCACGTGGAACCAAGGCACCGTGGCGCGTAGCACCCATGGACCAAGGCACCATGGCACAAGGCACTAACGCACGTGGCAAAAATCAAAAGAGCGTAAACCTTCGTTCAATCATCCTAATATTTTCCTATACGTTCATCCATCCTCTTCACCGTTGCATACTCATTTTTCTACATATCCGCTCTAATTTTTTATTTTAAATATAATTTCAATGTTACCTCATATGTAGTGGCGGTTTTATGTAATGTCCCATCACCTTTTTTCAAATTTT
>CM061561.1:285428134-285431596 GCA_030864225.1 Capsicum baccatum var. pendulum | reverse complement strand
GGCTGTTCGACGTGCGGGGAAGGCCCCCGAAGGAATCGTTCCCAGTTCGTCCCCCGGCCGGCACGCGGCGACCCGCTCTCACCGCGGGAACAGCTCGAGCAGTCCACCGACAGCCGACGGGTTCGGGACTGGGTCCCCCATTCCCATACCTCAGAGCCAATCCTTTTCCCAAACTTACGAATCCATTTTGACTACTTTCCTTTCCTACATTGTTCCATCGACCAGAGGTTGTTCACCTTGAATACCTGATGCGGTTATGAGTACGACCGGGTGTGGACGGCATTCGGTCCTCTGGATTTTCAAGGGCTGCCGGGAACGCACCGGACACCATGCGACGTACGGTGCTCTTCCAGCCGCTGGACCCTACCTCCGACTGAGCCGATTCCTGGGTGGGCAGGCTGTTAAACAGAAAAGATAACTCTTTCTGAGGCTTCCGCCGATGTCTCTGGACTTTCTAACGTTTCCGTCGACCACCACGTCCCGATTCAGGAATTTTAACCCGATTCCCTTTCGGAGCTCACGCGAAATGCGCTATCTGTCGGGGTTTCCCCGACCCTTAGGATCGACTAACCAATGTGCAAGTGCCATTCACATGGAACCTTTCCCCTCTTCGGCCTTCAAAGTTCTCAGTCGAATATTTGCAACTACCACCAAGATCTGCACCGACGGCTGCTTCGCCCGGGATCGCGCCCAAGGTTTTGCAGCGACCGCCACGCCCTCCTACTCATTTGGGCCTGGTACTTGCCCCGACGGTCGAGTGTAGGTCGCGCGCTTAAGCGCCATCCATTTTTGAGGCTAGTTGATTCGGCAGGTTAGTTTTTACACACTCCTTAGCCGATTTCGACTTCCATGACCACCGTCCTACTGTCTTAATCGACCAAAACCCTTTGTGGGATCAAGGTTAGAGCGCATTTTGGCATCGTAACCCAGCTTTCAGTTCATCCCGCATCGCCAGTTCTACTTACCAAAAATGGCCCACTCGGAGCTCTTGATTCCGTGACGCGGCTCAATGTAGCAGTCGCGCCGTCCTACCTATTTAAAGTTTGAGAATAGTTCAAGGGCGTTACGTCCCCGAGGCCTCTAATCATTGGCTTTACCCAATAGAACTCGCACGCGAGCTCCAGCTATCCTGAGGGAAACTTCGGAGGGAACCAGCTAGTAGTCGGTTCGATTAGTCTTTCGCCCCTATACCCAAGTCAAACGAACTATTTGCACGTCAGTATCGCAGCGGGCCTCCACCAGAGTTTTCTCTGGCTTCACCCCGCTCAGGCATAGTTCACCATCTTTCGGGTCCCGACAGGTATGCTCACACTCGAACCCTTCTCAGAAGATCAAGGTCGGTTGGCGGTGCACCCCTCGGGGGGATCTCACCAATCAGCTTCCTTGCGCCTTACGGGTTTACTCGCCCGTTGACTCGCACACATGTCAGACTCCTTGGTCCGTGTTTCAAGACGAGTCGAATGGGGAGCCCACAGGCCAGCGTCCGAAGCGCGCAGATGTCGAAGCACGCCGGAGGTGCGGGCTACCTACCACAATCGAGGAGATGACATTCCACGAGCGTATCGAGAGCCTGGGCTTTGGCCGCCCCCCAATCTACACTGGTCCATGACCCGGGTCGATCGGCGTACCGGCTCGTCGTCGTTCCACATCCGATTGGGGCGCATCACCATCCCCCATCCGCTTCCCTCCCGACAATTTCAAGCACTCTTTGACTCTCTTTTCAAAGTCCTTTTCATCTTTCCCTTGCGGTACTTGTTCGCTATCGGTCACTCGCCCGTATTTAGCCTTGGATGGAATTCACCGCCCGATTTGGGCTGCATTCCCAAACAACCCGACTCGTTGACAGCACCTCGTGGTGCGACAGGGTCCAGGAATGATGTGGCTCTCACCCTCTCCGACGCCCCCTTCCAGGGGACTTGGGCACGGTCCTCCGCTTATTGATATGCTTAAACTCAACGGGTAATCCCGCCTGACCTGGGGTCGCGATAGGAGCGCCTGAGTGCAAAAGGGTCCAGGAGTTCGAACGTGCGACGGGCCGTAGCCGCGACAGCAAAAAGAGTTGAGTTGTAACCACCACTTGCCGCGACGTCTGTCGATGTGGACTCGCATTTAGGCCAGCCGAGAGCTCGAGGCGTACACGAGGCCAATATCCGCCCCACGATGACAGCGCGGTCCGTCATTGAGGCACGATGCGAGGGGGCAACGCGATGCGGGCAGTGATCCTTCCGCTCCACCCGAGCTCACGCCCAAGGTTTTGCAGCGACCGCCACGCCCTCCTACTCATCGGGGCCTGGCCCTTGCCCCGACGGTCGGGTGTAGGTTGTGCTCTTATGCACCATCCATTTTCGAGGCTAGTTTATTCGGCAGGTGAGTTGTTACACACTCCTTAGCGGATTTCGACTTCCATGACCACCGTCCTGCTGTCTTAGTCTACCAACACCCTTTATGGAATCTAGGTTAGCGCGCATTTTGGCACCGTAACCCGGCTTCCGGTTCATCCCGCATCGCTAGTTCTGCTTACCAAAAATGGCCCACTCGGAGCTCTTGATTTCGTCGCGCGGATCAACAAAGCAGTCGCACCGTCCTACCTATTCAAATTTTGAGAATACTTTGAGGGCGTTGTGTCCCCGAGACCACTAATCATTGGCTTTACCCGATACAACTCGCACGCGAGCTCCAGCTATCCTGAGGGAAACTTTGGAGGGAGCCAGCTACTAGATGGTTCGATTAGTCTTTCGCCCCTATACCCAAGTCAGACGAACGATTTACACGTCAGTATCGCTGCGGGCCTCCACCAGAGTTTCCTCTGGCTTCGCCCCGCTCAGGCATAGTTCACCATCTTTCGGGTCCCGACAGGTGTGCTCACACTCGAACCCTTCTCAGAAGATCAAGGTCGGTCGGCAGTGCACCCCTCGGGGGGATCCCACTAATCATCTTCCTTGATCCTTACGAGTTTACTCGCCCGTTGACTCGCACAATGGCAGACTCCTTGATCCGTGTTTCAAGACGGGTCGAATGGGGAGCCCAAAGGCCAGCGTCGGGAGCGCGCAGAAGTCGAAGCACGCCAGAGGTGTGCGCTTCCTGCCACAATCGAGGAGATGGCATTCAACGAGTGTATCGAGAGACCGGGCTTTGGCCGCCCCCCCAATCCATGCTGATCCACGCCCCGGGTAGATCGGCATACCGGCTCGTCGCCGTTCCACATCCGACCGGGGTGCATCGCCGGCCCCCATCCGCTTCCCTCCCAACAATTTCAAGCACTCTTTGACTCTCTTTACCAAGTCCTTTTCATCTCTCCATCGCGGTACTTGTTCGCTACCGATCTCTCGCCCGTATTTAGACTTGGATGGAATTCACCGCCCAATTTGGGCTGCATTCCCAAACAACCCGACTCGTAGACATCGCCTCGTGGTGCGATAGGGTCAGGGCACGACGGGGCTCTCACCCTCTCCGGCGCCCCCT
>CM061561.1:285423134-285425634 GCA_030864225.1 Capsicum baccatum var. pendulum | reverse complement strand
TCTCTCCGAAATTGAACCCTAATTCTCCGTCACCCATCACCACCATGGTAGGCCACTATCCTACCATCGAAAGTTGATAGGGCAGAAATTTGAATGATGCATCGCTGGCACGATGGTCGTCTGATCCGTCCAGTTATCATGAATCATCTCAGCAATGGGCAGAGCCCGCATCGACCTTTTATCTAATAAATGCATCTCTTCTAGAATTCGGGGTTTTTTGCGCGTATTATCTCTAGAATTACTATGGTTATCCGAGTAGTAGATACCATCAAACAAACTATAACTGATTTAAAGAGCCATTCGCAGTTTCACAGTCTGAATTTGTTCATACTTACACATGCATGGCTTAATCTTTGAGACAAGCATATGACTATTGGAAAGATCAACCAGGTAGCATTCTTCATCGACATCGGTGTCGCATGAGCCCGGCCTGCCCGCGGGGGCGCAGACGGATTCAAGGTGAGCGCGACCGTCGTTTGCAAGGAGCGTCGTACGGTGCAGATAGGAGCCGATGAAGGCCCCATGCTCGCTGCGTCTGCCGCATCCGAGAATCCGAACCGCCGCTCGTGGACCATGACATTGCACGACGAAGCAAGGGAGTCGTGAGATGCGAGGGCAGCCTTTCGATTTGCCCCGCACACGAAATGCGAGGGGCGAAGGGCGATCGATAAAACTTTATAATGCCTGGGCATTAGGTATGCAGCACAGGAAACCGACTTCGAGCAAGCCTACATTGTTCTTGCCCCACGCCTGAGATGGAAGGTGGGTCAGGACATTGCTGCTCGAGCAGGGATCCAACCTAACCGCACGTGCCGAACACAACTCACGCACCATGCGTCCACATGCTTCGTCGATGAACGCCCGGCACTGGCCCCAACGCTCGATAATAGATGTCGTGCGCTGCTGCCCATGCGGGCGTTGCAAGGCTGAAGCAAGTCCCGCTTTACAAGATAGCTCGCTCATGGGGGGAGCAGAGGAGATGAAAGCACACCGAGGCTCATGCACGGGCGCCGCCCGCACCGGCCACCGGCGCTCATCGCGGATTGGGCTCGATCACATGCGTGCAGCGCCTGGAGCTTGCCTCGAGAGCAGCATCTAGTACTCATCGCTCGCACGAAGGCACCGCCTCGTACGAAGTCTAGCGCCAGCAGGCCCGTCGTGGACGACGCCACCAATTACCGACACGAGCGTACAATGAAGCCCCGCCGACATTGCTACACGGGCACGGATGGCTCACACGGACTAGCCATGCATGTTGCCATGCGCCCACGCTGCTCGCCGACATGTCCACTGAGCGCCTATGCCAACTACCGACAGTCGCCTTGAAGTGCCTTCAACACCTCTACCCCCCTTATATATGCTTAAAAAAAAACCAAGTGACAGGAGTAGACATGATTTTGCCAGAGAATCATACCAGACATATGCGAACTCGAACTACACGTTTTGATGAGATACAGAGCCTGTGCACTCACAAAAAGGTCGCGTAATTTGTAAATGATAATTTTCATTGAGAAAATATTTTTTTACAAATATCATTTATTAAAATTCAAAAAATATGTAAAAATAAATCAAAAATAGAAAAAATATTTATAAAAATATGAAAAAATTAGAAAAATATTCTCAGTACATGAACTAACCTTAAACCAACAATCGAGTGCATATTTGTACGTATAACGTAACGATATAAAATATTTAAATTTAAGGATATTAAATAAAAATTTTAAAAAAATATAAAAATAACGTGGGGTCATTAGGAAAATCACCCAGAATGCAACGGATAAGTGACAACCCCAAAATATGCATATTAGAATGAAGTAGCCTTAAACCAACAATTGAGTGCGCATTTGTTCGACTGATGTAACGATATAAAATATTTAAATTTAAGGATATTAAATAAAAATTTGAAAAGAAGGCGACGGGACATTACTAAAACCGCCACGACATATGAGGTAACATTGAAATATATTTAAAATAAAAAAATTAGAGAGGATTTGTAGAAAAATGAGTATCCAACGGTGAGGAGGATGGATGAAGGTCAGGAAAATATTAGGATGATCGAACGTAGGTTTACGCTTTTTTGATTTTGCACCGGTGCGTTAGTACCTTGGTGCCACGGTGCCACGGCGCCACGGTGCCTTGGTGCCATGGCGCCATGCTGCCTTGGTGCCATGGTGCCACGGTACTATGGTGTCACGGTGCATTGGTGCCTTGGTGCCTTGGTGCCATGGTGCCACAGTGACATGGCACAACGGCAGTGCCTTGGTACAATGGTGCCATGGTGCCACGATGCCCCGGTGCCATGGTGCCGCGGTGCCATGGTGCTGCGGTGCCAAGTTGACGCGGTGCCATGGTGCCGCGGTGCTTTGCTGCCTTGGTGCCATGGTGCCATGGTGTCTTGGTGCCTTGGTGCCTTGGTGCCTTGGTGCCATGGCGCCACGGTGCCATGGAGCCATGTTGCCATGGCGCCACGGTGCCTTGGTGCCTTGGTGCCATGGCGCCA
>CM061561.1:285398134-285415634 GCA_030864225.1 Capsicum baccatum var. pendulum | reverse complement strand
CGAGAATCCAGACCACTACTCGCAGACAACGACATCGCACAATAAAGCGAGGGAGGGCGGTCTTTCAATTCGCCCCGCGCACGAAATGCGAGGGACGAAGGGCAATCGATAAAACTTGATAATGCCTGGGCATTAGGTATGCAGCACAGGAAACCGACTTCGAGCAAGCCTACATTGCGTTTGCCCCGCGACTGAGATGGTAGGTGGGTCAGGACGTCGCTATTCGAGCAGGGATCTAACCTAACCGCACGTGTTGAACACAACTCACGCACCGTGTGTCCAAATGCTCCGTCAATGCACGCCCGGCATCGGCCCCAACGCCCGACAATAGATTCCGTGCGCTGCTGCCCATCCGGACATTGCAAGGCTGAAGCAAGTATCGCTTGACACGATAGCCCACCCGTGGGGGAAGCAGAGGAGATAAAGGCACGTCGAGGCTCATTCACGGGCGCCGCCCACGCCGGCCGCCAGCGCTCGCCGCATATTGGACTCGGCCGCATGCGTGCAGCGCCTGGAGCTTGCCCCGAGAGTAGCATCCAGTACTCGCCGCTCGCACGAAGGCACCGACTCGTTCGAAGTCTAGTGCCAGCAGCCCTGTCGTGGATGACGCCACCGATAACCGACACGAGCATACAATGAAGCGCTGCCGACATTGCTACATGGGCACAGACGGCTTACACGGACTAGCCATGCATGCTTCCATGCACCCACGCTGCTCTCTGACATGGCCACTGAGCGCCTATGCCAACTACCGACAGTCGCCTTGAAGTGCCTTCAACACCTCCATCCCCCTTATATATGCTTAAAAAAAAAAGTGACAAGAGTAGACATGATTTTGCTAGAGAATCATACCAGACATATGCGGACCCAAACTGCACGTTTAGATGAGATATGGAGCCTGTGCACTCACAAAAAGGTCGCGTAATTTGTAAATGATAATTTTCGTTGAGAAAATATTTTTTTACAAATATCATTTATTAAAATTCAAAAAATATGTAAAGATAAATCAAAAATAGAAAAAATATTTATAAAAATATGAAAAAATTAGGAAAATATTCTCAGCGCATGAACTAACCTTAAACCAACAATCGAGTGCATATTTGTACGTATAACATAACGATATAAAATATTTAAATTTAAGGATATTAAATAAAAATTTTAAAAAAATATAAGAATAACGTGGGGTCATTAGGAAAATCACCCAGAATGCAACGGATAAGTGACAACCCCAAAATATGCATATTAGAATGAAGTAGCCTTAAAAAAACAATTGAGTGCGCATTTGTACGAATGACGTAACGATATAAAATATTTAAATTTAAGGATATTAAATAAAAATTTGAAAAGAAGGCGACGGGACATTATGACAACTGCCACGACATATAAGGTAAAATTGAAATATATTTAAAATAAAAAAATTAGAGCGGATATGTAGAAAAATGAGTATGCAACGGTGAGGAGGATGGATGAACGTCAGGAAAATATTAGGTTGATCGAACGTAAGTTTACGCTCTTTTAATTTTGCCACGGTGCATTAGTGCCTTGGTGCCATGGTGCCTTGGTGCCATGGTGCCACGGCGCCACGGTGCCTTGGTGCCATGGCGCCATGCTGCCTTGGTGCCATGGTGCCACGGTTCTATGCTGCCACGGTGCATTGGTGCCACGGTGCCTTGGTACCTTGGTGCCAGGGTGCCAGGGTGCCATGGCACCACGGCAGTGCCTTGGTGCGTTGGTGCCATGGTGCCACGATGCCCCGGTGCCATGGTGCCTTGGTTCCACAGCTCCATGGCACCACGGTGCCTTGCTGCTATGGTGCTGCGGTGCCTTGCTGCCTTGGTGCCATGGTGCCATGGAGCCTTGGTGCCTTGGTGCCATGGCGCCACGGTGCCAAGCTGCCTTGGTGCCATGGTGCCTGTGTGTTGCGGTACCATGGTACCACGGTGCCTGTGTGTGATAACGCTCAATCTACAGCTCTCGTAGGAGTGTAAAGTGATCGTTAGCAAATATAGAACCCAACCTGGGTTGGGTGTCGATCCCACAGGGAATAGCTTGGCCAACAAGTAAGCAAAATTACTAAACTTTTGGTGCAAGTCTCGCAAGAAGGGGGGAGTCTTGTCGTGCAAGTAATGTAAACAAAAGCTGAAAATAATAAAGTAAAGAGAGAGAGATTGTTACGTAGGTTGTAAACAATGAGAATTGAAGCGTTGGGGTTATGTCCACCTTCTGAGGTATACGTCTCTATTGGCTATGAGTGTGTAGAATCTTGACATGCAATTGCTTATAGAGAATTGTAGTCGATGGTAAATCAAAGCGTCTCTCGACCTCAACAAGGACTATTTCACTTTAACTCTCTCGAGCTTAAAGTGTGTCTAACGGTACGAATTCTCCAAGAGGTTAGTCCAGTTACGGCACTAGCTTTTTAATAGGAAAGGGTGTCCTACTACCTTGACATTATCTCTTTTCTAGACAAATAACCTTTCTCTCGAACAAGTTAAATGTTAGACTGACGTATTGTTGCATTTGCAACCGCAAAGAATGTAGATTAAGATGAAGAGAAAAATGATATAAGCAATATACATGTCACGAACTCACAAACTCACAGCAATAGATAGTAACTCATTCGGCTTCCATAACCCCAACAGAGAAGTTTAGTTACCCATGAATGCGAAGGTAATCACAATTGACATTGTTAATATACCACAATAAAGATGAATTTCGTGTAGCACAACTGTGGTAGGCGTTAGGCGTGATTTCTTGCAAAGTAACGTTTCTCTTGTTGCGGAAATTAAGAATTGAATAGATGAATGAAAAAATAGAATTAATAGAAGAGTAATTGTTTTGATGGATGGATGGATGGTGGATGGTGAATGGTTGATGGTGAGGGATGAATAAAAATCTCTAGCATTATAGGGTATTTATAATACCCATATCCTAATCCTACTAGGTAAATGAAATATCTAACCAAATCCTACTAGGCTAATGAAATACTTAACCCAATTGTACTAGGTTAATGTAACATTCTCCTAATCCAAATAAAGTAATGAAATACTTAACCCAATTGTACTAGGTTAATGTATCATTATCCAAATCGTAATTAGTTACTGCAGGTCCCCAAAGTCTTCAGAAATGCTGTTTTAGCCTGGGACAGATTTTTCATGCAGCAGTTTTGGTCCAGGTCCCCAAAGTCTTCAGAAATGTTGTTTTAGCCCGGGACAGATTTTCCAAGCAGCAGTTTTGGTCCTTAGGCGTCCAAACTCCCTTTCCTTCCTTCGTGAGCTTTCTTTTGCGTCAAGTAAGCCATAAAATGCTGAATTCTGCATCATTTATACCTGAAACTTTACTAATCATGTTCGTTAGCTCATTTATAGGAAAAAGGACTTAAAGTGCATGAAATATATAGTTTGTTCTCAAAACTAGGCTATAATATGGGCAAAATATATTGATATAGGCGCGTAAATTCGCCTATCATCAACACCCCACACTTAGAACTTTGTTCGTCCTCAAACAAACTATCATGTCCTTCTAAACATCAACTTAGGGTTTTACAGCAACAACACAAAATATTCGTCAAGACAAGCACAACAATTATCAACAAAGAGTAGCTTTTCGATTATAAGTAGACAGTTTAACCTCTAGCATAGACTCGTGATGGTGATCAACTCGTATGCAAACGTTAAGGTGCATAGAATCATATACGACTATCCAAAACTCATCAACCATGTGTGTCTCACAATATAGTACCCATAATCACTCACAAATATAGTATATTTTTCAAACATGGGTATCAAAATGTCCTTGCTCTCACTCTCACAAAGAATTCATATGTAGCAACTGATGACCATAGGCTTTCCCTTAATGTAATACTCTACTAAATGTCAGAATGCTAAGCTTAGGATCAAGTAGGTCTTTTGATGGTTGTAATGTAGGCTAAGGGACGAGTATGATCAGCTATTTTGGCCAGAAATAGTGACTAAGTTCCTAAGCGCTTTAATACATCACATTGTATCATTGACACATTTTTTCTTTCAATCTTTCTTTCTTTTATTCTGCCACCCTTGTTCTCCTTTTTTGTTTTTTTCAATTTTAAGCACAACTCACTTTTCAGCTTTCTTTTCCTTTTTCTTTTCACAACATACCTCTTATGATATCACTTTCTTTTTCATAACATATTCAAGCACCATTACAATTTAAAGCATCATACTTACCCAATTTCCTCTTATATTATCACATGACTTTTTCACTTTAAAGCACTTAGGAATTTAGATCAAATTACGGTCTTGAAAGAAATGGACTAGGCTTACATACGAGGTTGTCAAAGAAATAGGCTAAAGGCTCAGAAGGGTTTATCTAGGATGACGTTCATGGGTAGGTAAAACTGAAGGTAAACATGTATAGGTTGCCAAAGAAATGCCTAAATCATATCCTAAACTTACACTCCTTATTTTCGCTTTGCATACATACCAGGTAAGTTCTAGCATCAGCCACACACATAGAATATACGATTATTCTCACACACACAAGCCATATGGTCGACTTGATTGGAAGTAATATAGACTCTCGACCCAACAAGTGAAGGAATTGAATCACACAATATCACATAATGAGTCACAACTAGAGTCTAAACGTCTCAATAGTCACAATTGTAACACATACTCTTATTATAATCTCATGCTGCCTGTCAAAATAATTTCATGCGAAGCTAAAAAATTTACTCCTAAAAAAACTTAAAAAATAAAATGGCAAACAAAAAAATAAAAAAAAACGAACTCAAATAAACAAAGTAAACAAACAAACATAGGTGCAAACAGAGAAGTATTATAGCATGCGATACCGCCACCCCACACTTAAACGAGACACTGCCCTCAGTGGAAAATAAATACGAAGAACCTGGTCAGTAGGACTCTTCCTCAATGTCGGGGGTCATACCCCCTTTGCCAGAATCATCATAAGAGTCAATGTTAGAGTTCTCCTCTTCGACAGAGTCTGGCAAGCGTCGATCATCATCAGTCGGCACATCATCATCTAGAGGTTCCTCAAAGTATATGCCCACTCCACACATCTCCCTTGCATGCATGTTCATTGGGTAGTCATGGTCCAGTTGTTGGAGCTCTTCAGCAGTTGGAACACAACCTCCGCTCATCATTGTGAAGCGTGTCATGCCATAAAGATGACGGAAGAAACTCTCATCACAAGCATGTCTCTCCGCAGTAGCAAGGTTGACACGATGAGTTGTTTCAGCATTTTTGACCTTAGTGAGGTCAACCTTCTTTGGGTTATGTGGGAGTTTGTGGTCAGCTGGTTCCTCTTCGATATCCCCCTTCCGCAAGATTGCTGTCAACAAATTTCCAAATGTGAAGTGGGACCTTTTGTGGAGTCTGGCCTTCCTCATGGTAGATCGAATGATTGCCCCAAAGTTGATAGGGACATTCATCATCAAAGCGTAGACCAAACACACTCTATCTCTTGATATCTTGGTGTATTAAGTCCCAGTAATAAGGCATGAGTTGACAATGCGCATCCAGATTCTTGCTTCCCTATTTAGTGAAGCATAGGGGAAGGTGTTGTGTCGGTCGGTTTCTTTATGTCTTCCCTACCTTGCCATCGATCTGCTTCCACAAAGTGTGTGTCGTATTGCTCTATAAGGAGGCCTGCTGTACAGCTCTTTGAATGGTGTTGTGTCGACCGAAGGTAAGCCAAGAAAAGAGTTGATCCAATCCGCGGTGAGCTGTAACAATTGGCCCCGAATTTTGACTTCATTGCCTGTTTTGTTTGGCAACCAGTTGGCATAAAACTCTCTTGTTAAATCAAGGTTGCATTCTCCTATGTCACGGAATATGAAATCCAGCTTCAATGCCATTATTTTTGCCAACATACGCGGCTCCTTCATTGCTAAGGTGTCCTTGTTGATCAAGTCGACGTCAACATATTTTCGTTCTTTGTTGTTCCTGTACCATTCTTTGGCTTCCTCCTCAAGAACCCATTTTATTCCAAACATTCTGCGTGGTAGTTGCGTTGAGGATGATTCTCCTTGGTCCTTTCGACTTCTCTTTTTGCCCTTTTGGGAAGTGGTCGCCTTCTCCTTAACTTGCCTTGCTTTAGGTGCCATTGTACCGACTTTACCATACAATGCATCCAAATCGTCAATTGAAATCAATCTCCTCGTTGAATACCTCTTGCACCTATTTTTGCTCAAAACAAATGAAAACGATTAGTACGATGGGTTGCCTCCCACCAAGCGCCTTAGTTTTGGTCGTGGCACGACTCTTATTTTTGGATTTTCATTTTTCAAGAATAAAACAAGTACTAGAACGAAAGAAAAAAACAATAAAACGATAAAACGATAAAACGATAAAACGATAAAACGATGGGTTGCCTCCCATCTAGCGCCTTATTTATTGTCGTGGCTCAACATAGTTACCTCGAGTACTCAGACTTCGTCGAGGTAAGTGATGGATCATTTTCTGAAAGTATTTAGAAGACAATGAGGCTTACCTGTGGGCATGCGATCTTCTTCAAGATGGCTCATACGTTTCTCCGGAGAGTTACCAATTATATCATCAATAGTCCAACCCATAGCTCTCTTGTATCTCTTCAGAGTAGCGATGATAGCCTCTACATTCTGTTCACCTAAATCATCTGCACTCTCCGAAAGTATATTTCTTCTTTCCAAGAACACATACCTTAGATAATCGGGGAGCTCTTGCGATTCTAGCATTGGTGGCTCGTCAATGGGAGTCTTCGCTGTTGGTTGATTCTTGAGATCACATTCCGGTTGCTTAGGAGTATAAGGCTCTATTTCTGTTAGATCACCCATAAGTTCTTCATTGTCCTCATGCTCAACATTCAGTGGTGCAGCATACAATGGCTTAACAGTAGGCTATTTCTCTATAGATATGCTTTCATATCCTCATGATAAACATCGGCTACAGATAACTCATTCATATCGTTGGGCTGCTTCATTGCTTTGCATATATCAAACCGTACCACTTCGTCATTAATTTGAAACAAAAGCTCATTATCTTTTATATCAATAAGCACACTCCCATTTGCAAAAAAGGGGCGTCCCAAGATTATAAGAACTTCAGAATCCTCCTTACAATCCAGAATAACGAAGTCTGCAGTAAAGATGAATGAAGAAACTTTCACCAACACATCATTCAAGATACCCACAGGTCATTTTACCGACCTATCAGCCATCACGAGCCTCATATTGGTTGGTGTTGGATCGCCTAACCCCAACTTATTATAGATGGATAGTGGCATCAAATTAATGCTACCACCTAGATCGCATAATGCCTTGGCAAAATCCAACGATCCAATTGTGCAAGGAATAGTGAAAGCTCCAGGATCTGCCTTCTTTTGAACTAGCGACCTTGTAGCGATTGCACTACAATGATGAACATCATCCACTAACTCATAACTTGATGCCCGCTTCTTTGTCAACAGGTCCTTCATAAACTTTGCATACCCAGGAATTTGTTCATGTGCCTCCACCAATGGAACATTAATTGTCAGCTGCTTTAGCATAGTCATGAATTTGCTGAACTTTGTGTCATCTGCCGCCTTCTTAAATCTTTGGGGAAAAGATGGTGGTGGGTATGTAAGTGTTCTATCCATGGTTTTCTTCTCCTCTTGCTTCGTTTTTCCACTTTTTCAGGCTGCACAGTGCTGGATGTGGCGTCCTCGACGTCAGGACTAGTTGTTGTGGCATCTTTTCCTTTTGCATTGTCATTCATGTCCGCAACTTCATCAATTACTTTCTTGACTTTTGCTGAAGTTTCCAGCACCTTACCACTTCTGGTAGTGATGGCCATGCATGACCCATCATTCCTTGGGTTTTGCACAGTATCGCTAGGTAAAGTGCCGGCCTTTCTTTGGTTGAGTGCTGCTGAAAGTTGACTGAATTGCTGCTCTAGTTGTCTAATTGAAGTGGAATGTGAATATACTAATTGTTTCATGGCGGACAAATCATTAATTACCTCTGTTACTCCCGCGCTCGTTGCTTCCACTCCTTTCAATAATTTAGCCATCATGTCCTCCATACTTCCAGAATTAGATGTGGTGGTGTCACGTCTTCCAGGGGGAACGTACAAACCACTCTTTTCATTCTTGTTCTTCCAACTACCTTGGTCTTTGTCTCCAGATTTATCATAATAGTTCCGACCTTGGTTTCCTTGGGTATTCCCTCGGAAACCCCCCTGATTGTTCAAGTAGTTGGCCTCCTCTTCCAAATCAGATTCGTCTCTTCCTTTTGATGCAATAGCTTTCACTTTTTCAGTCTTCCCTAATAGATGCTTTGTAAGAAGATCCATTTGGGTTTTCATATGCACCATATCTTGATCACGTTCTTCTTCTCTTCTTCTTTGTTCTGCAGTCATGCCAATAGATAAAGTGGGGCTTGCTACCTCAAAATTCCTGGTATGCCAAGCTCTACTTTGCTTTGTCATCCGGTCTAGCATATTGCTTGCCTGAACAAAGGTGAGGTCCATAAATGATCCTCCAGTCGCATTATCAACCACTGGCTTAGTCACCGAATTCAAAGCTCTGTATAATATCTTCATCAAGTGGACATTGGTTATATGATGGTTTGGGCACCGCATTAGCTTCGTCTTGAACCTCTCCCATGTTTCGTGGAGAGCTTCAGTTGGAAGCTGTCGAAAATTAGTGATCTAATCTCTCAACTATGCTCTTTTGGATGGCGGAAAGAATCTTTCTAGAAAAGCGTCTTTCAATTGCCTCCAATTAGTAATAGAATCAGGAGTCAGCCCATTCAACCATAGAGTTGCCTCCCGAGACAGAGACAATGGAAATAAGCGTAGTTGAATTGCATTTTGTCCAACGCCAGGATTGTCGAATCACTTGCATGTAGAAATAAAGTTGATCAGATGCATATTCGGATCATCGCCTGCTAGTCCACCAAATAATCCCTTGAGGTGCAAAAGCTGAATCATGGCGCTAGTGATATTGAACTTTGCTCCCGGTGCCAAGGGTGGAAGAATAATAGCTCCTGTGGCACCAGCTCCATCAAGATCATCATCATCATCATCGAACGGTATGTGCACATCTTGGAAATCAGGCCTCAATCGTGCTTAACGATCTCTCCTCTGCATGGGTGCCGCCATCTCAGCAGTATGCCGAGGGTTTAGTAGCTCCTCATCGCCCAGATCCCCATCATCAGGATTTGTTGCTCACCCAGGGTTATTAATATTCTGTTGATGCACTTGAGCAGCCATCCTTTCAATTTCACATTGTGCCTCCATTGATGCACTGAATAAACCTAAAAAAAAACAAGAACAACAACTAAAAGTAAAAGTACGAGAATCTTTGACCAAAGGGTCTAGTAATTATCACGAACTTGATTGAAACTGGTATTCCCTGGCAACAGTGCCAATTTTTGATAACGCTCAATCTACAACTCTCGTAGGAGTGTAAAGCGGTCGTTAGCAAATATAGAACCCAACCTGGGTTGGGTGTCGATCCCACAGGGAATAGCTTGGCCAACAAGTAAGCAAAATTACTAAACTTTTGGTGCAAGTCTCGCAAGAAGGGGGGAGTCTTGTCGTGCAAGTAATGTAAACAAAAGCTCAAAATAATAAAGTAAAGAGAGAGATTGTTACGTAGGTTGTAAACAATGAGAATTGAAGCGTTGGGGTTATGTCCACCTTCTGAGGTATACGTCTCTATTGGCTATGAGTGTGTAGAATCTTGACATACAATTGCTTATAGAGAATTGTAGTCGATGGTAAATCCAAGTGTCTCTCAAGCTCAACAAGGACTATTTCACTTTAACACTCTCGAGCTTAAAGTGTGTCTAACGGTACGAATTCTCTAAGAGGTTAGTCCAGTTACGGCACTAGCTTTTTAATAGGAAAGGGTGTCCTACTACCTTGAAATTATCTCTTTTGCAGACAAATAACCTTTCTCTCTAACAAGATAAATGTTAGACTGGCGTATTGTTGCGTTTGCAACCGCAAAGAATGTAGATTAAGATGAAGAGAAAAATGATATAAGCAATATACGTGTCACGAACTCACAAACTCACAGCAATAGATATTAACTCATTCGGCTTCCATAACCCCAACAGAGAAGTTTAGTTACCCATGAATGCGAAGGTAATCACAATTGACATTGTTAATATACCACAATAAAGATGAATTTCGTGTAGCACAACTGTGGTAGGCATTAGGCGTGATTTCTTGCAAAGTAACGTTTCTCTTGTTGCGGAAATTAAGAATTGAATAGATGAATGAAAAAATAGAATTAATAGAAGAGTAATTGTTTTGATGGATGGATGGATGGTGGATGGTGAATGGTTGATGGTGAGGGATGAATAAAAATCTCTAGCATGATAGGGTATTTATAATACCCATATCCTAATCCTACTAGGTAAAAGAAATATCTAACCAAATCCTACTAGGCTAATGAAATACTTAACCCAATTGTACAAGGTTAATGTAACATTCTCCTAATCCAAATAAACTAATGAAATACTTAACCCAATTGTACTAGGTTAATGTATCATTATCCAAATCCTAATTAGTTACTGCAAGTCCCCAAAGTCTTCAGAAATGCTGTTTTAGCCTGGGACAGATTTTCCATGCAGCAGTTTTGGTCCAGGTCCCCAAAGTCTTTAGAAATGCTGTTTTAGCCCGGCATAGATTTTCCAAGCAGCAGTTTTGGTCCTTAGGCGTCCAAACTCCCTTTCCTTCCTTCGTGAGATTTCTTTTGCGTCAAGTAAGCCATAAAATGCTGAATTCTGCATCATTTATACCTGAAACTTTACTAATCATGTTCGTTAGCTCATTTATAGGAAAAAGGACTAAAAGTGCATGAAATATATAGTTTGTTCTCAAAACTAGGCTAAAATATGGGCAAAATATATTGATATAGGCGCGTAAATTTGCCTATCATCAGTGTTCTACGGTGCTACATCACAGGAAACTGACTTCGATCATGCCTACATTGCACTCGCCCTGAGACTGAGATGGCAGGTGGGTCAGGACCCAAACTGCACGTTTAGATGAGATACGGAGCCTGTGCACTCACAAAAAGGTCGCGTAATTTGTAAATGATAATTTTCATTGAGAAAATATTTTTTTACAAATATCATTTATTAAAATTCTAAAAATATGTAAAAATAAATCAAAAATAGAAAAAATATTTATAAAAATATGAAAAAATTAGGAAAATATTCTCAGCGCATGAACTAACCTTAAACCAACAATCGAGTGCATATTTGTACGTATAACGTAACGATATAAAATATTTAAATTTAAGGATATTAAATAAAAATTTTAAAAAAATATAAAAATAACGTGGGGTCATTAGAAAAATCGCCCAGAATGCAACGGATAAGTGACAACCCCAAAATATGCATATTAGAATGGAGTAGCCTTAAACCAACAATTTAGTGCGCATTTGTACGAATGACGTATAAAATATTTAAATTTAAAAATATTAAATAAAAAATTGAAAAGAAGGCAATGGGACATTACGAAAACTGCCATGACATATGAGGTAAAATTGAAATATATTTAAAATAAAACAATTAGAGCGGATATGTAGAAAAATGAGTATGAAACGGTGAGGAGGATGGATGAACATCAGGAAAATATTAGGATGATCGAACGTAGGTTTACGCTCGTTTAATTTTGCCACGGTGCATTAGTGCCTTAGTGCCATGGTGCCTTGGTGCCACGGTGCCACGGCGCCACGATGCCTTGGTGCCATGGCGCCATGCTGCCTTGGTGCCATGGTGCCACGGTGCTATGGTGCCACGGTGCATTGGTGCCACGTTGCCTTGGTGGCTTGGTGCCATGGCGCCAGGGTGACATGGCACCACGGTAGTGCCTTTTTGCGTTGGTTCCATGGTGCCACGATGCCCCGGTGCCATGGTGCCTTGGTGCCACGGCGCCATGGCGCCACGGTGCCGCGGTGCCATGGTGCCGCGGTGCCTTGCTGCCTTGGTGCCATGGTGCCTTGGTGCCTTGGTGCCATGGAGCCACGGTGGCAAGCTGCCTTGGTGCCATGGTGCCTGTGTGCCACGGTTCCTGTGTGCCACGGTACTATGGTGCCACGGAGCCTATGTGCCAAGCTACCTTGGTACCATGGTGCCTGTGTGACACGGTGCCATGGTACCATGGCGCCGCGCCGCCTTGGTGCCATGGTGCCGCGCCGCCTTGGTGCCATGGCGCCAAGGTGCCTAGGTGCCATGGCGCCATGGTGCCTTGGTGCCTTGGTGCCTTGGTTCCATGGTGCTACGGTACCTTAGTGCCATGGCGCCACGGTGCCTTGGTGCATTGGTGCCATGTTGCCACGGTACCTTGGTGCCATGGCGCTACGGTGCCTTGGTGCCATGGCGCCACGGTGCCTTGGTGCCTTGGTGCCATGGCGCCACGGTGCCTTGGTGCCATGGCGCCACGGTGCCTTGGTGCCTTGGTGACATGGCGCCACGGTGCCTTGGTGCCTTGGTGCCATGGCGCCACGGAGCCATGGTGCCTTGGTGCCTTGGTGCCATAACGCCACGGTGCCTTGGTGCCATGGCGCCACGGCGCCAAGCTGCCTTGGTGGCACGGTGCACGGATATCCAACTTGACAAAGACACCACAATGACAGGCCACTATACGTCCGTCGACATTCGTCATTGGAGGCGTCTCCAGCATTGCACTCGACGGTCATAAAACCTCTAATTGCGGCATGCCTCCATGCACCGACATTGTTCTCGGTCGTTCTGCTGTGCAGGTTTCAACAATTATCCTTCCGCAGGTTCACCTACGGAAACCTTATTACGACTTTTCCTTCCTCATAATGATAAGGTTCAATGGACTTCTCGAGACGTCGTGGGCAGCAAACCGCCTACGTCGCCGCGATCCAAAGATTTCACCGGATCATTCAATCGGTAGGAGCTACGGGCAGTGTGTACAAAGGCAGGGAGGTAGTCAACGCGAGCTGATGACTCGCGCTTACTAGGAATTCCTCGTTGAAGACCAACAATTTCAATGATCTATCCCCATCACCATGAAATTTCAAAGATTACCCGAGCTTGTCGGCCATGGCTATAAACTCGTTGAATAATCAGTGTAGTGCGCGTGTGGCCAAGAACATCTAAGGGTATCACAGACCTGATATTGCCTCAAACATACGCGGCCTAAAAGGCCGTAGTCCCTCTAAGAAGCTGGCCGCGATGGGATACCTCTGCATAGCTAGTTAGCAGGCTGAGGTCTCGTTCGTTAACGAAATTAACCAGACAAATCGCTCCACCAACTAGAACGGCCATGCACCAACACCCATAAAATCAAGTAAGAACTCTCATTCTGTCAATCCTTACTATGTCTGGACTTGGTAAGTTTCCCCGTGTTGAGTCAAATTAAGCCGCAGGCTCCACTCTTGGTGTGCCCTTCCATCAATTCCTTTAAGTTTCAGCCTTGCGACCATACTCCCCCCCGAAACCCAAAAACTTTGATTTCTTATAAGGTGTCGGTGGAGTCCTAAAAGCAACATCCGCTGATCCCTGGTCGGCATCATTTATGGTTGAGACTAGGACGTTATCTGATCACCTTCGAACCCCCAACTTTCATTCTTGATTAATGAAAACATCCTTGGCAAATGCTTTCACAGTCGTTCGTCTTTCATAAATCCAAGAATTTCACCTCTGACTATGAAATACGAACTCCCCCAACTGTCCCTGTTAATCATTACTCCAATCCCGAAGGCCAACGTAATAGGACCGAAATCCTATAATGTTATCCCCTGAAAATGTATACAGAGCGTAGGCTTGCTTTGAGCACTCTAATTTCTTCAAAGTAACAGGCCGGAGGCACGACCCGGCCAGTTAAGGCAAGGAGGCGCATCGCCGACAGAAGGGACGAGACGATCGGTGCACACCATAGGCGGACCGGCCGGCCCATCCCAAAGTCCAACTACGAGTTTTTTAACTGCAACAACTTAAATATTTGCTGTTGAAGCTGGAATTACCGCGGCTTGTGGCACCATACTTGCCCTTCAATGGATCCTCGTTAAGGGATTTAGATTGTACTCATTCCAATTACCAGGACTCATTAAGCCCGGTATTGTTATTTATTTTCACTACCTCCTCGTGTCAGGATTGGGTAATTTGCGCGCCTGCTGCCTTCCTTGGATGTGGTAGCCGTTTCTCAGGCTCTCTCTCCGAAATCGAACCCTAATTCTCCGTCAACCCGTCACCACCATGGTAGGCCACTATCCTTCCATCCAAAGTTGATAGGGCAGAAATTTGAATGATGCATCGCTGGCACGATGGTCGTCACGATCCGTTGAGTTATCATGAATCATCGCAGCAATGGGCAGAACCCGCGTCGACCTTTTATCTAATAAATGCATCTCTTGCATAAGTCGGGGTTTGTTGTGCGTATTATCTCTAGAATTACTATGGTTATCCGAGTAGTAGATGCCATCAAACAAACTATAACTGATTTATTGAGCCATTCCCAGTTTCACAGTCTGAATTTGTTCATACTTACACATGCATGGCTTAATCTTTGAGAAAAGCATATGACTACTGGAAAGATCAACCCAGGTAGCATTCTTAATCAACGTCGGCGTTGTATGAGCCCAGCCTGCCCGCGGGGGTGCGGACGGGATTCAAGGTGAGCGCGATCGTCGTTTGCAAGGAGCGTCGTACGGGGGCAGATAGGAGCCGATGAAGGCCCCATGCTCGCTGCATCTGCTGCATCTGAGAATGTGAACCGCCGCTCGCGGACCACGACATTGCACGACGAAGTAAGGGAGTCATGGGACGCGAGGGCGGCCTTTCGATTCGCCCCGCGCACGAAATGCGAAGGAGCGATCGATAAAACTTGATAATGCCTGGGCATTAGGTATGCAGCAGAGGAAACCGACTTCGAGCAAGCCTACATTGCGCTTGCCCCACGACTAAGATGGCAGGTAGGTCAGGACGTCGCTGCTCGTGCAGGGATCCAACCTAACTGCACGTGCCGAACACAACTCATGCACCATGGGTCCAAATGCTCCGTCGATGCATGCCCGGCACCGGCCCCAACACCCGATAATAGATGCCGTGCGCTGCTGCCCATGCAGGTGTTACAAGGCTGAAGCAAGTCCCGCTTGACAAGATAGCCCGCCCGTGGGGGAGCAAGAGAAGATGAAAGCACGCCGAGGCTCATGGCACGGGCGCCGCCCACACCGGCCGCCGTCGCTCGCTGCAGATTGGGCTCGGCCGCATGCGTGCAGCGCCTGGAGCTTGCCCCGAGAGAAGCATCCAGTACTCGTCGCTCGCACGAAAGCACCACCTCGTTTGAAGTCTAGCGCCAGCAGCCCTGTCGTGGACGATGCCATCCGATAACCGACATGAGCGTACAATGAAGCGCCGCCGACGTTGCTAACACGGGCACGGATGGCTTGCACGGACTGGCCATTCATGCTGCCATGCACCCACGGCTGCTCACCGACATGGCCACTAAGAGCCTATGCCAACTACCGACAGTCGCCATGAAGTGCCTTCAATACCTCTACCCCCCTTATATATGCTTAAAAAAAACCTAGTGACAGGAGTAGACATGATTTTGCCAGAGAATCATACCAGACATATGCAGATCCGAAATGCACGTTTTGATGAGATGCGGAGCCTGTGCACCTCACAAAAAGGTCGCGTAATTTGTAAATGATAATTTTCGTTGAGAAAATATTTTTTTACAAATATCATTTATTAAAATTCAAAAAATATGTAAAAATAAATCAAAAATAGAAAAAATATTTATAAAAAATATGAAAAAATTAGGAAAATATTTTCAGCGCATGAACTAACCTTAAACCAACAATCGAGTGCACATTTGAACATATAACGTAACGATATAAAATATTTAAATTTAAGGATATTAAATAAAAATTTTAAAAAAAATATAAAAATAACGTGGGGTCATTGGAAAATTGCCCCAGAATGCAACGGATAAGTGACAACCCAAAAAATATGCATATTAGAATGAAGTAGCCTTAAACCAACAATTGAGTACGTATTTGTACGACTGACGTAACGATATAAAATATTTAAATTTAAGATAATAAATAAAATTTTTAAAAGAAGGCGACGGGACATTACGAAAACCGCCTATGACATATGAGGTAACATTGAATATATTTTAAAATAAAAAATTAGAGCGGAGTATATATAAAAATGAGTATTACAACTGTGAGGAGAATGGATGAACATCAGGAAAATATTAGGATGATCGAATGTAGTTTACGCTCTTTTGATTTTGCACCGGTTGCATTAGTGCCTTGGTGCCACGGTGCCCACGACGCCACGGTTCCTTGGTGCCAGGGGCGCCATGCTGCCTTGGTGCCATGGTGTCACGGTGCTATGGTGCCATGGTGCATTGGTGCCACGGTGCCTTGGTGCCTTGGTGCCAATGGTGCCGTGGTGCCATGCCTTGGTGCGTTGGTGCCATGGTGCCATGATGCCCCGGTGCTATGGTACCGTGGTGCCACTCAGCGCCATGGTGCCACGGTGCTGCGGTGCAAGATGCCGCGGTGCCATGGTGCCGCGGTGCCTTGCTTGCCTTGGTGCCATGGTGCCATGGTTGCCTTGGTGCCTTGGTGCCATGGCGCCACGGTGCCAAGCTGCCTTGGTGCCATGGCGCCACGGTGCCAAGCTGCCTTGGTGCCATGGTGCCTGTGTGCCATGGTGCCATGGGTGCGACCGGTGCCTGTGTGCCAAGCTTCCTTGGTACCATGGTGCCTATATGACACGGCTGCCATAGTGCCACGGCTCCGCGCCGCCTTGGTGCCATGGCGCCAAGATGCCAAGGTGCCATGGCGCATGGTGCCTTGGTGCCTTGGTGCCATGGCGCCACGGTTGCCTTGGTGCCATGGTGCCCATGGCGCCACAGTGCAATGGCGCCACGGCGCCATGGGTGCCCACGGTGCCCTTCGTTGCCTTGGTGCCCTAGTTCCATGGCGGCACGGAGCCATGGTGCCCTTGGTGCCTTGGTGCCATGGCGCCACGGTGCCTTGGTGCCAAGGCGCCACGGTGCCAAGCTGCCTTGGTGCACAGTGCACGGATATCCAACTTGACAAAGACACCACCATGGAAGGCCACTATACGTCCGTCAATGTTCGTCATTGGAGGCGTCTCCAGCATTGCACTCGACGGTCACAAAAAACCTCTAATTGCGGCATGCCTCCACGCACCGACATTGTGGAGCCACGGTGCATTGGTGCCATAATGCCACGGTGCTATGGTGCCATGGTGCGTTGGTGCCACGGTGCCTTGGTGCCTTGGTGCCATGGTGCCACGGCCATGGCACCACAGAAGTGCCTTGGTGCGTTGGTGCCACGATGCCCCGGTACCATGGTGCCGCGGTGCCACGGTGCCTTGGTTCCATCGTGCCGCGGTGCGTTGATGCCGCGGTGCCATGGTGCGTTGCTGCCTTGGTGCCATGACGACACGGTGCCAAGCCGCCTTGGTGACATGGTGCCTGTGTACCATGGTGCCACGGTGCCATGG